>OY747705.1:40025297-40067797 GCA_963556495.2 Valencia hispanica
GTCCCGTAGAGCATGTAAACACAAAGAGAGAAGTCAGAGAGAAAAGGGAAATGCAAAAAAGACAATAAATAGAAACCTGCAGGAGGGAGAAGTATGTATGTGTTGGGATCCACACAGAGTAATTAATGATGACAGACTATAGCTGAAAAATAGAGCAGATGAAAGATGGGAGAAAATGTTGAAAGAACCTTCTGATCCTGTATGTGACTTTAGCGATTACTTCATCAACTCAAGATGTCTTTGTAGACAATTCAAGCCTCCTTTTTGAAAGCTCCAAGCAATAGGAAACTAATTTACATAATCTGGCCTGTTCCGCGAGATTAATGACACTGGGTAAATAGTGTTTTTTTTGTTTTGGCACAATGTAATGTGATGGTCTTGTAAACAAAGCATAACTTTTACTTCATGATTAGGCAGAAAACACCCCCCTTAGTTGTCTGCCAAAACCTTAGAACCCATATAAACAGATATCTCCCCACAGGGACACTCCCATTAGATAATGCATCCTCAAATCCGTTAACCTCATCTCTAATTATCCCAAATAAAGGCCAAACTTCAACTGCAAACCACAGCTAAACTATAATCTTTTGACCCGCTAACCCTAAAACTAAGGCTGTGGTCCATAGCGTGATGCAAACGAAGTCAACATAAAGAGCATCACTGCATTGACCCAACAATGACCTACTTTTTACAATGGATTTTTCCAAGGTAAGGATGTTTTTTTCAACCAAAACTTTAGCTGTTTACTTTAACTGGCTCAGGAGCTGGGAGTCTTGTAACCGGAGGGTTGCCGGTTCGAGCCCCAGCTCCGTCAATCTCAGTCATTGTTACCTTGGGCAAGACACTTCACCCTTCTTAACAACAGCCTGCCAAGGGAAATTAGCACTTGAACTATAACCTGGTAAAATGCATCTCTCCCCTTGAAGTTAATGTTAATTGTACAGTGTCCCTGTTTAAAAAAAATTATTTGGTGTGCTAAGCTGATTGAGGCATGTTACCTTGTAGTGGGACGTCACTGGGGACTGGGGCCTATTATCGTTGATTGACCGCTCTCTCTGTTGTGGATATGCAAATCTATTGGTCAATGGTCTAAGCTTGCATAAATTATTAATTTTGCTGTAGAGGCCAGGGGAGGGACGTAGGGTAAACATAAATTCTGAAAGATTATCTACTTTATATAATAGAACTGGGTCACATAGTCAAATTTAAGCATATTTAAGTTACTTTAAAAAAATTAAACCAAGTACCCCAGCTTTAACATCCTAATCAGTTTGCATGTATGTATTTACATGTAGTTAGAACTCAGTACAATAGCTTATAAACACAACACCAACGTGCAGTAAACGTCTATACGCTAATACCTGCTAAGCTTTATTTAGTAATGCTACTCTAATGCCTATTGATCCTTTTTCAAATAATACATTTGTGTGTTTTCAGCTTTCTGGCATTTGTTATTACCCCATGACTCTTCAAACATCGATCTAAGTTGTTGGAATCTTTCCATGTGTATTCAATCTTCCCAAAACAAATTATTTTAGTTAGATATTTTCAATTTACCCTCTTAAATAGTCTTCAAATCCAATCAATTCTGCAAATCCTCTCCAGAGCAGAAAACATTAGGATCATCAGTAAAAAGTGCCAGTTTCAATATTTTCGACATGTTGCATATATCACAACTGTATACAATTAACTGTTTAGGTTTCAACACTGTTATCTGAAGGATGCCACAAGCAATGTCTACAAGGAGCAGCAATTAACTGACTTTACAAACTGTTGCCTTTGACGTAAATAACTCTCAATCCAATTTAAGAGTATGCCTTGTGTCATGTTGGCAACAGATGAAACTCCATTCAGATTCATAGTAGCATAGTAAGCATCAATGAACATCAAGGTTTACTATGTTTTACTTTGCTTCGATACAAAATATAAGTTTTAGACTGCATAGAAAAAAAATGGAGGCTGGTTTAAAACTGGCATGTGCCAGTTTCGGGTACCAAGGTACACCAAGGCTTTGTAAAGTTACAGTTACAAAAATTAATTATTTTCCATTATACAATTTCTACAGTTTAAAGTCCTTTACAGGAGATGCCAGTGAAATTGTAAGAGTGTGACCATATTTTGAATTCCAAAAAAGGGGACACTGGGCCCAGTCCTAAAACACTTTTGATTTTAACAAATTTAAAGTGTTCATTTTCTACGTGGTTAGAAATAAATACAACCTAGATGGGTAAAAATAATGTGAAAAGTGGACATGTCCTGGGAAATCAGAATGATTGGTCACCCAAAGAAACCCCCTTTACTCGTGTATTGCTGGTTAGATATTAAACTTCTTAATACTTGCTTTGAGGAAATTCTTTAATGGTAAAAGGTAGCAAAGACCTCTATTTAAAAGGGGCTATATGCAACTTTTTCCCCAAAATAAATGTAACAATAGCCTTTTTATTTGACCATTTATGACTCAAACATCTCCTGATGAGCATACTGACACCTTGTCAGCTCACAGTGGGTGCACCTATAAGCCTGTATCCTATTTTTTCTATTTTCTGTCAGGTCGAATTTTACCGCGCTGTCTTCGGATGTGACGTCATGTTAAATGTTTCAGATCACTCTGCCACCACCGCTAGTCAGCACTTGCAAGCAGTTCAATGGATTGTGCAAATACACAGAAGACACCAAGGACAACTTTGACACCAACAGTAACTCCACATAAGACTAAAAAAGTTAAACCCCTGACAAGTGCGACAAAAAGATTGAAGATTGAGAGCGACCGGCGTAGGAGCGCGTGCTGCGAGAGCGAGCAAAAAGGAAGAGCAGTTCCATTTTTTGGCCACAGGTGTCAAGAGACTGGATGAAAAAAAGGTATGTATGGTCCATATATCGGTCGTGGCAGAGTAAAATGGGATGTGATGTTTCATTCAAACTGAGTGTTTTTGGTGTTAGTTTGTACTTTTTGTTTACAAAACTCCTAACTGGTAGGTTCATCCTCTTTTCTTGGCTTAGCCAAGTAAATATTTTTGAAGGGCAATTTTGTTTACAGAGTTCATCCATTTTTTTATTGTTTGTTATGTTAATTTATATTGGATGTTAAAAATGTCTTCCAGTTGCAGTGGTAAATGTTCTTTAGAAATTAAAGTTTACTCATCGTTCAGAGGATATACATGCATTTTTATTACATAGGTTGAAAATTAGCTCAAAACAACAATATTATTGTTTATCACAATCATTTCTGGGGCAATTTATTGTCCAGCAAAATTTGTTACTGTGACAGGCCTATTGGTAACATAGTAAATGTTCTTAATTGCTCTCAAAAACTCCACTTAAAATTACATATAGATCTTTATAAGCTATTTTATGTCTTTATATGATGACATATATATACATGTGAACTAAAAACCTTGATTAAACCACAAAGCCCTTGTTTATATTGTCCTTACTGGCTGTGACTTGATTCTGATTAGTGTTTCTTATTGTGCGGGTTATTACAGTGAGTTTAAATATCAACTTACTGTAGAGAGTATGAAACGCATGAGGCGGAATAGCTTTCTAATTGGGTAATTAGAGCCATAATAAAAGGCCTAGTGTAAGATGGTTTGAGTAATTTATCACACTGAGACAATGAAAAACCAGACAAGAGTAAAAAATTAGAGGGGGGGAGGTTATGCAAAATAATACATGCTGGCTCTGCCAAAATGCACATCTAAGTGTTTGACCATGTCCATGTCAGTTTTTGTGTATGAGATTGTGTACTTGTAATCAGGAGTCTCATCTGCTCACCCAGTGAGATTTCTGTGGTATTTGTTTGGGTCTATTTTCTGGAAGCCAGACTGGCTGAGGCTGCGTCGTATGGATGATGTTCTTCGTCAACACAGCTTAGCAGATGGTCAAATGCCAGACACGGCTCACTGCTGTGACTCATTCAATCACACATACAAACACCACCAAGCCAAATAACTGGTACCTGATTTATTTTTCTGAGTGATGCCATCTAAAAGCTCTTCTAACTATAACAACTATTTCTGACCCTTAAATTAAATGGTCAATGGCCTGTACACTTTATTTAGTCCTTGAGGACCCCAAAGCACTTTACATTACATTCAGTCATTCACCCATTCACGCACACATTCACACACAAATTAACTGTGTGGCAGCTCTTTGCTCACACTGTAAAGAAATGTTGTCATTTCACTCTTTAGGCTTACCAATGGGCAGATTTTTGACTTCAACATGATGTTGATGGATGTGCTCCATTGTCTTATGTAGTTATGACAACACCAAGGTGTAAAACTGTTTTTTTCTTCTATTAATACAGATCTAGACTGAAAGCAGTAAATCCCATGAAAGACTATGTGCAAGTCTAATATCTCAGAAGCATAACTCACGAGGGCCATTTTTGTCAGATTGTTTTTTTTTTACTTTCTTTAATCTGCTGATTCCCCATCCTGTCTTTATTATAAATATGTGGCTGCCGAGTAACAAGAATCTGAATGATTTATTAATATGAAAAATGTAGCAATAATTAAAAGGGTAAATGAAAGCTACTTACTGACTCAACAATTATTTCGAGACATGTATTCCAGCACACATACAGTTAGTGAGAGAGTATGGAAATAAAAAAAAAAAAAGTGAAAGAGCATTGCTAAGTTCTATTTATCAGTTATATCTAAGACTTTGACTGCACTATGGGGTTTTTAAATCAGCTCTGTCCCATTTGTTTGAAATACAAAGTGGACAAAACTGTCAGAAATCACCCCCAAAAAAAGACTGAAAAAAACAATCAAGACCAACTCAATGCCAGTGGGTGGCAATGAGGTAAAAGGAAACAAAAAAATAAAAAATATTTGCAAGTATTATTTTTTCCAAATCTGACTGTAGACCCTGCCCATTGTGGGGCATATATTTACAACTCAACCTGATAGTACTTTTGACTGGCCCTGTGTGACACATCACAAGACTTATAACTAATAAGACGCATGGAAGCAGAGAGAAATTCAGTGAGTTTCCTTCAAGTCACACTATTCCTACAGTACTATGCAAAAGATTTAGTAAAATGTGAAAAAAATGCTTTTATAGACTGCTTTTAAAATGGAAGTGTTAGTCATTTATTTTCATCAATCAACAAAATGCAGTGAATGAACAAAAGAGAAATCTAAATCAAATCAATATTTGGTGTGACCCCCCTTTCCCTCAAAACAGCATCAATTCCTCTAGGTACACTTGGATGCAGTTTTTAAAGGAGCTGGTAGGTTTTTCCAAACATCTTGGAGAACTAACCACATATCTTAGTAGGCTTCCTCACATCCTTTGTCTCTTCATGTAATCCTAGACACCCTCCATGATGTTGAGATCAGGGCTCTGTGGGGGCCATACCATCACTTCCAGGACTTCTTGTTCTTCTTTACGCTGAAAATAGTTCTTTGGCAGCATGTTTGGGGTCGTTGTCCTGCTGCAGAATACATTTTGGGGCCAATCATACGCCTCCCTGATGGTACTGCATGATGGATCTGCCAGTATTTCTCAGCATTGAGAACACCATTAATCCTGACCAAATCTCCAACTCCATTTGCAGAAATGCAGCCCCAAACATTCAAGGAACCTCCACGATGCTTCACTGTTGCCTGCTGACACTCATTATTGTACTGCTCTCCAGCCCTTCGATGAACAAACTGCCTTCTGCTACAGACAAATATTTCTGATTTTGACTTATCAATCCAGAGCACCTGCTGCCATTTTCTGCACCTCAGTTCCTATGTTTTTGTGCATACTTGAGTCGGTTGGCCTTGTTTCCATGTCGAAGGTATGGCTTTTTGGCTGCATCTCTTCCATGATGACCACTTCTGGACAGAGTTCTCCAGACAGTAGATGGCTGTACCTGGGTCCCACTGGTTTCTGCCAGTTTTGAGCTGATGGCACTGCTGGACATCATCTGATTTCGAAGGGTAATAAGCTTGATGTGTCTTTTATCTGCAGCAAGTTTCCTTGGTTGACTACTGCGTCCACGATCCTCAATGTTGTCCGTTTCTTTGTGCTTCTTCAAAAGAGCTTCAACAGCACATCTTAAAACCCCAGTCTGCTTTGAAATCTTTGTCTGGGAGAGCCCTTGCTGAAGCAGTATAACTACCGTGTGTCTTGTTGCTGTGCTCAATCTTGCCATGACATGAAACTATTTTCCACAACCTCAACTTGGTAGCAGAGTTTGGCTGTTCCTCATCCAGTTTTAAGCCTCCTACACAGCCACTTCTGTTTCAGTTATTGACTGCGTTTCAACCTACGTGTGACATTGATGATCATTAGCACCTGTTTGGTATAATTGATTGATCATACACCTGGCTATAATCCTACAAAATCCCTGATTTTGTGCAAGTGTACCTAAAATAATTAATGCTGGGTTGAAGGCAAAAGGTAGTGACACCAAATATTGATTTGATTTAGATTTTTTTTTGTTTGCTCACTTTGCATTTTGTAAATTGATTAAAATAAAGAATCATTTATATTTCAGAAAGCATTCTTTGTTTATGGCATTGTTTCACACCTGCCCAAAACTTTTGTATAGTACTGTATGTCATCATAAGATATCCATAAAAAAGATCAGCCAAGAGTCATAAAAATACTGAAAAAGTATGCTCCTTGTCAATCAAAAACTGAACACCTTTTAAGTTTCCAAATGTCACAATTCTGCATTTACAATTGCAGATAACTTATATCCCTCCTAAATATGCTGTGATTTATTATAGACTGTAGTAACAAGGAACGACAGTTCACCTCATCCATTTTAGGGAAAAATCTTTAGTAGAACTGGGGCATAAAAATATATATGTTCTACCCTAATACAAACATATTAGGGTAGAACAATATTTGAAAATAACTAAATGCCAAATGTGAACTTGTGAAATTACATCACCAAGCAACTATTGAATTCATAGCAGTCCTTTGCAAATTTGATATTGGTAACCAAGCACTAAATGTAACATTTTAATTAGTGGGGATTATATAACGTTTAATCCACATTTCTAAGTAGATTCCTTCAGTTTTCTGTTATGGAAAGAAAATTATGGGAGCCTGGCATGTGAGAACACATTATGCATGCTAGAGTATCAGATTAGCAAAGGGGGAGGCTGAAAATACATTTTCTATCATTTCCCTACCTTTGTGAGCCATACAAATGCATGATAAATACACAGTTGTGTGACAGAGGTATAAAGACTTAAGACAGGTTTATTGGCACCTCTTGCAAAGATGTAAACAAAAACTTAAACAGAATCTTGTATGACAGTGGCATAATTTCAAACTTTGAATTTATAAAAACCAAACACACCTTTAATTTGAGTACATTTATTTAGTTGAGAAAAAAATCCTCCGTAAGACATTTAACAAAAACACTTATGGCACAATGGTTGGCATGGTTAAAACACCTTATGTAAAAAAGGTAGCTATAGTACCTTTAATTTATAGTTGACATTAATCAGTTTGTAGGAACTTCTAGTTATTAATCAATGACTTTCTGTTACCCTGGGGTATAACTATGATATGATACAGAGGCCTATTTTATTTAACTATTTGGACACAGGACAACCAACCATGTCTGTATGCCATCACACATTTTAAGCAGGTAGGTAAAAAAACACTCCAAACATCACTGTTAGACTAGCAAGAAGATGAATCTTGGGTTCAAAGCTCTCCATAACAGCCATTGGACAATTTTTTTTGGCAATCATGCTAGCAAAAAAACAAAACAACTTTTTCTGTCTTACCATCACAAAGTTAAACATGGGAGTTCGCTAAAGGCTACTGAGACTTGAGGAGTATGCTCATGCTTTGGCCAAATAAGAATACGATTTAGTTTTTCAGCAATGAAACCTCCAGGTGGGTTAAGCCTGAAGCAAAGGATGACTATCTGGGAAAGTACTTCATGCCAACTTCGGAGTATGGTGGCATATCTGTCAAACTTTAGGCCGGTTTCTCGTTTTTGGAGTGCATTGCATAAATGACTCCCTAATGTACCAGGAGATTGTTAATAGATCTTAAAAGACAATGCTCCAAAACCAAAATTCAAAATTATAAAGACATTTTTCAACAGACACAAAAACACCAACCTTTCTTCATGGCCATCCCAGTACCATCACCTAAATCCTACATAAAACCTGTTGGGTAACCTGAGAATAGTGCATCATAGAGGCCCCAGCACTCTGAATGATTTTATGTAGTTGCTCTAGATTATTCATATGAATTAAGATCCCTCTCTCTATATGCTTCTACCTTAGGAAATATTTTAAAATAATACTAAGCTACTATCTAATTGGTTAAGTAGTGTGGTAAAAATTACAATCAGCAGGAAAAGCAATAATTATGTCAACAGAAATGTTTTAAAAACATCCTCAGCCACTTTATAAACCCACAATTATACCATAACGCAGAAATGTCCCTACCTACACACAACTTAAATTACTGAAACAGACTCATGTACATGAATGGATTAGAGGAACAGAAAACTAAATGGTGCAAAAAGCCTTCCACTATATGTAAAGGTTCACAAACAAAATACCAATACAACTTTGTTATCAATTGCTGGAATATTGACTGTTACACTACAGATATATTTTACTCTTGTCTCTCTTTGTGTCTTCAATTTGACCCTAGCACTCTGAGTCACTGGGAAGCTCCCTGTTCTCTCTGAAGCTGGGGACATGTTCTTGTGATCCTACCAAGTCTTGGCTATTGTGAAAAACTCTCGGAAAGATATAAAACACCATTACTTGCTGGCAGACTACTGAAGTTCAGCGAGAGTGAGTAAAAGTGAGCTTAACTGGTTGGTTTAACTGACAAATCCCTCTGTGGAACACAGATGACGGCAGAGATACATCTTTATCTACCGTCCCTTAGAGGAACAGCTGCCAAACATCCAGGTGAAGATGCATCAAACGGAGAGCAGCTTTGAATAAGAGAGGCATTCCTGACACGAATGCTGATTAACACTGAAAATAAATCACACTATAAATACTGCCAGCAGCAAACCTCTTTATCTTGAACATAAAGGGTTAGTCTGTCTTGTTTTTACGTTCACTGCTCATGAGGGTATGTCACTATCCTCTGTTACTGACTAAAATCACACAATGACAACACAATGTAAACGTGGGTCTACAAATACAGAAACACAACAATTGATTGATAAAAACCTCACAATGTAACCTTGAAGGGTAGACTGTTAATTGAAGTATATGAGGTCAACTTGAGCACAGCTTATTTACCAAATAAAATTCTCAAACTATGTGAAACAATCTAATCAATAAGAATCTATTTTAAATTTTTAGATCATTCAGATATTATTAGACCTTTCCAGGACAAATCCTAAAAATATTGGATTTGAATCTTTGGCTCTTGGCAACATTAAAAGAGAATGACTTCATATCCCCACCACATGAAGTAAAGCCGTCTCTCATTTGTTTGTAACATTTGCAATCAAACATGATAGAATGTCTTAAAAAAAGAGATGCAAAGCTCAGAATTCTTCATCTGAACCTCAGTGAGACCTTAACCAGTTATTCAAAGCCACTTAATTAGCATTTTATGAGCCCTACAAGGCCATCTTATTTATGGAAATTCTTTAATTGTTGAACATTTTTCCAGCAGGGCTTGACTTTGAAGAATTAAATCTGATTAACAATAAACAATGTGGAGGGAAACCTAAATTCTTGCCTAATGTAAATATTTTGTTACCACGAATTAATGAAATATTACATTTCAGCTCAGTCAGTGCATGAACAGCAAATCTGAAGGATGATTGTAGCAGAAATATCACATGTATACAGTGTCTGAAAAATATTATGCATACATTTTAAGTTTGGCTTTGCAGAGTGGAACAGTTGGTATTTTGGCAAAGTTGGTTGTATAGGAAATTAGTTTCTAAATTTAAGATAAGGGACTGTGATATTGTTTAACAGATTACAAACCAGAGTGATGATTAAGGACGGGCATGGCCAAATTGGTGATATGATTTTTTTTTGCAGCTCTAATCAATGCCAGAGTAGATTCTAACTAGTATGCTGTTATAGAAGGGAACACAAAAAAAACCCCATAAAACTCTCCTGAATAGCTGAGCTTATATTTGTCGGTTTTAATTTGAAATTGCAGATTTTGTTAATCTAGACCATTAGATGTTGTAGCAGTAAGGTGGCTAAAGATTTGACTGTGACCTGAAAAGCATATATTATGTGGATCTAAATGTGACCAAAGGAAGGAGATATGGAGAAGTCAGGCCACTGAAATATCTGTGCCACTTCTTATGCACCCCTGTTGCGAATAGTGTGTATTGAAAGAAAGGGTGTGGAATTCACTGTATTCTGCTGCATTAGAACAGGGTACATTACTTTTGCTGTTACTTCAGTATCTCATTTTATTTGTTTCTTCATGAAGATTAAGTAATCTCATTATTTGGTCATTGCTGAAATATTTGGATCATAAAAGCTTTGCATAGGTGTGGTATAGATGGTGCATGAGTGTGTGAATCTGTCACAGCCTGGCTTCTCTGGTGATCCAACTGTATTTGCTACAGTGCCAAATGGGTGGTATGCTGATGCAGACATGTTTTTTAAAAACACAATGTCTTAAAAGAAATGTTAGGTTTGATCTGTGTGACCAGTAAGGTTTTCCTCCAGTTTCTCCCATTAAATTGCCCTGATAACTTCTAAATGCATTCCCTCAAACATTGGACATCCATGAATATATCTGTACTTGTCTAGGGAAATGTTGTATATTCTCTGCTTTTCCAACACATTTTTGCTAGAAAGTAAATGTCAGGAAAAAATAAAGCTGCAATTCGGATAGGTCAATAGAAGTGGTCAAATCATAGAAACTGTTTGACAGACAGGACTGTCACAATCAAAATTGTGTTTGACAAATTACTTTCAAAAAACCAGATCATTATTTGAATTTATTTACTTTGTTGAATTACTGTCGATATTTACTTTGGATAGGTAGTATTTAGGCGAGGACTGGGGTGTTTTGTACTGAATCTCAACCAGTGATGTTAATCTCTATGGATCTAAACATTTTCAATTGTTTATTTTACCATGTTTTCATACACAAGAAAGGAAACAAATTAATACAAAATGATCAGGATGGGGTAAATAATTACTATCAAAGAATGAGGCGCAAGTTCTGACAAGGAAAATGAAAGGAAATGACACGAACAATAGTTCAGAATTTACAAAAATAACTTAAAGTGAACCAGAGCAGTCAATTACCAGAAAAGGAAGCATAAGATAGAGAATGCATTGTTGAAATGTACTAAGCCGGCAAAAGATATGGAAATCCTAAATAAATTGTGAATGAATCAGAGAGATGAACAAAAGAAGATGAATGTCTTATTCACTGAGTTTAAGTTAATGGATGAGGTAGGAGCAGGACACAACCAATCTAACGACGTCACATTAAACTCCCTGAAGTCCCAGTGACACAAAACCAGCAGAACAGCCTGCTACTGCTGTCCACAAACAAATGTAAAGCACCTCAGCCTGACACTCTACTATCAACTATTAACAGGCAGCGTAATGCAGGATTAACTAGATTCCCAATGACCACACACTTGCTCACACGCTTAACAGCTAACCGTGGTAATAAGCTCTTCCTGTTAACAGGCTGAATCTATCGTGCAAGGGGGCCTGCGATAGGATGTTTGAGTAATGAAGTGGAGTTGCTGCAGAATGCCTCACTCATTTTTCCTCCGATAAATTGCTGCCCGTGAAAACACAGTAGCTATAAATCAACAGCAAAGAGGCAACACACACATACACAGACACCCATCGTCACCAGTGGCACAGTTACTTATGATCAATACAATATTGTGCCTGTGCCAGATCAGACTTTAGATGTCTGTGTTTTCCTGTTGCAGCAAGAGCATCATGTTCGGGCATGAAATCTAAACTGAACAGTATTAAATATCTCACCACATTTAACGTCCTGTTATTGGAAATCATTGAAAGCTTAAGTTTCTGCAACATGAAACATATGTAACTACAGCATAGGGTCACCCTGAAAACACAGGAAAATCTCTGCTTAGATCCATGAAAAATATCCCATTTCAGTTGAAGTAGCGCTAGGAGGGTCAGTAATTGTTTGAGTCTGGTGGAAACTGCCCACTATTTTATTAGAAGGTACAATATGTAAGAATTACATCTTGTGGTCAGATTTGAGTACTGCAGAATGACAAATGCTGGGGCAGTGTTTGTGTTGAAGACTTGGCAACCTTGTGGGCCCACATGTGATTGGTTCTGGAATCATAAGTATGAAGGCAGGACAGATTATAAACAATGACTACATCCCTCTGTGGCCTTTTAAAAATGATAAAAACTTGCAACCACCCAGCTGGCTGAGAAGGAAATCTGTTTCAATGTAACCTTCCTTTTAAAGTTTACGGACGCTAATCTCTGTAGTGAGTACTCTTAAAACAGAGATGAAAGGTGTGATGTTTGGATGGTAGGTATGGGAGCATGTCCTGTCAAGGCTAACTGTTGCAACATTACAGCATCAGGGCCAATAGTTGTTCTTGAATGAAAGTCACCCTGTGCAACTGATTAAAAATTATTTTTTAAAGAATCTTTGTAGTCCAGGTTTGACTATTGCAGTTTCCATACTTGTTTTTAATCAATAAAATCTTAATGGTTTACAAAAAAAATATCTGTTAAGTACAGAAGACCTCAGCCTAGCTTTCATCTGTATATTAGATTTTGAGCTAGACACCGACAAATACAATAAATAATCCTCAAGCAGTGACATAACACTTTACTTTTGCAGGCCTTAAAGAGGCTACATTTAACTTTTTCCCCAAAATAAACGTAACAATAGCTTTTTTATTTGACCTTTTAAGACTTCTTTTAAGACTTAAAACATCTCCTGATGAGCATACTGACACCTTGTCAGCTCACAGTGGGTGCACCTATAAGCCTGTATCCAATTTTTCCTATTTTCTGTCAGGTCGGATTCTTCGCGTGCTGTCTGCGGATGTGACGTCAAGCATGTTCATGTTAAACGTTTCAGATCACTCTGCCACCACCGCTAGTCAGCAATTAGCCTACACTCGCAAGCAGTGCAATAGATTGTGCGAATACACAGAAGACACCCAGGACAACTCTGACACCAACAGTAACTCCACATAAGACTAAAAACGTTAAACCCCTGACAATTGCCCGAAAAAGATCGAACATTGAGAGCGACCGGCGCCGAGCAAGGACTAGAGTGAACATCGGCTTCGCATTTGACCCTTGAAGGCTTATTTATTTAATGTATTCATTTTTTGTGTAGTTTGTCAGCTACACGTTTGACATTTTGATAAGAGAACACTTTACATTTTGTGACACGTTATCTTAATTTTATGTTACGATTTATACAACATTCACACTATTCTAAACAAACACGGAAATATACAAACAGTATTACTAAATAACTCCGAAGCACTACTGTGCATTTTGTTGCGTCATCTATATTGAAAACAAACGTAGTTTCTCAAACAATATATGTATTTGACTGTTTTTACCTCTGTAAACATAATGTTGACTTCTTTGCAGCGGATGACTTGTGAAGTGTGCACGTACGAGCCCGTGCTGCGAGAGTGAGCAGAAAGGAAGAGCAGTTCCATTTTTTTGGCCAAAGGGGTCAGTCACGAGTTTAAATTTCAGAAAATTGCATGTAGCCTCTTTAAAGAAACACCTAACTTCCCTGCTTCTCCTCCCTACTGGTTGAAAGCAGAATTACAACTGTCGTTAGCAACCCTGCTGCAGCCTGCTGTTACTCGCACTGGCTTTGCAGATAATGTCGTCTGACAAGGTGGTGTTTTTTGCATGTTTTTATGAATGTATGAATTTTGGCAGTTCAGAAACAAAGAAAAAAATATAGGACTTTTCTTGCTACTTCTTAGATGGTTTGAAACTATAAAAAGGACCATTTCTCCACGTATCGGCTGTTGATGTAAAAGCAGGCAGAGACCTCCCATTAGTGTCTACCTGAACCACCAAAGGTGTTTTTGTGCAGTTTTTGTCCAGCAGAGGGCTGTGGGCTGCTGTCCAATGTGAAGTTGCTCAAGCTTCTGCCTTAAGAACCACTGAAACCAGTTTGAAAGAAAAGCTTAAAGTGATAAAAACTCTTTAGTGTTGCTTTGAATATAATACCAACTTCCCCATGAAAACAAAACAAAAATTTGTTTGAAGAGCAGCTGACAAGAAACTTTTAATCAGTTTTGCTTTTCAAAATGTGCTCATTATTATGGACAGTAAACTTCTCTATTAGTTCCATCTAGTTTATTGCCCATATCAATAACCAAAACTTTCAGCAAATTCAGAATAATAGATTTCTTAACCTAAGCAAGTTCCTTGTAGAGAATATTTATATTACGCAATTACACCCTATGAATAAATGTATGTTGCTGTGAACAAAGTCCTATTTCCCTTAAATAAAACTGCATAAAAAGCAAATCAATTAATTAAATTCTGCAATGCTACTATTTAAAGTGTAACAAAAAAATGAATAAATTATTCCAACATTAAAAGGTGCATGTGTAAATTATGTGTAAAATCAGACAAAAAAAAAAAAAATGATAAAAGATCATATTAGAACTAGCATAGCATGAGTGCATTTTCTCTCAGCTTAAATATTCTTTCTAATGTCACCCTTCACACAGTTTGATGTTCATCAATAAACGAGGTGCTCATAATCACCACTGTCAACGTATTCAGTATAGTCTTTTTCGCCTACATTCGTGAACACTGTTGGTTTTTTGTTGTGTTGACGGGTGTTTGATGCTGTTGGCATATTCTGCTTGTAAATATTTGTGCAGTTGAGACATTTTTAGTGATTTAATTGATGTGGTACCAAAAACGCTCTCAAGCTGTGGAAGACTCAAAAAAAAGCTTTTACTTGTTTTTATAGAACCAGTAAAGAATATCCCTAGTTTAGAACTTTGATGAAAACACCCTAAGAAAAAATCCAAATCATATTCACTTGTGGGTTAAACCTATCATATTAGAAATTGCATCTTGTTCATTTTATGGGGGTGGGGGCTGGTGTAACAGAAATATAACCGATCTCATTCTTAAGACCATCTTTTTACCACCACCTACTGGTATGCTTTCTTCCTTCAAAGTGTTGCCCTAGCCATAGATTTCTTTAGAGTTTGATGTACCCAGTTGGCTTTCGTTGGTTTGAATAGTCATGTAGTCTGTGGTCCTTTAGCAGATTCAGTTATTCAGTGTGATCCCCAGCCTTTCAGTTGCAAAAGTCAGTTGTTGTGAACACTAAGGGTGCATTCACACCAGCCCCGTTTAGTCTGCTTTAATTGAACTAGTTTGTTTGCCAAGAAAGACCGGTTTGTTTGGGGAGGTGTGAATTTCCAATCGAACTCTAATGCAGACCAAAATAGCGAACACTGGTCCACCTAAAAACCTAGGTGTCGACTCGGTTGAAGTAAACGCTGGTGCGGTTTGATTGCAAATGTGAATGGCGAGCAGGCCAGGGCAGCTATAAAAGGAGGAAGCTGACTATAGCGCAGGGCATTCCAGGTAAATAAAACCAAAATGGCCATGCAAAAAACAGCTCTGCCTCATTCTCTGCTCATACTGAGCCCATTGCTGCAATGTATTTGTCTGGCACATATGACAAAGACAACAGAGCAATCCTAAAACCGCTAAACTCTGATGCCACTCCATCTTTGTTTACATTTCAAGGAACAGGAAGTGTCCCCTGCTGCACGAAGAAGCAATACAGCACCACCACAGATGGGAAGGTAAACAGGTTGCTCAAAAGGTTTGGTTTGTGCACCGCACAAGCTAAAAAAAGCAACAATGTTGCAATTCTGGTCCCCAATCGAAACAGAGTCTACCAAACGACCATAGTCTTTTCAAAAATGACTGTGAAAGTCATGTAGTTTTTAGAATATTAGAAAATCTTATGATAAAATTGGTAAATATTGCTATGACGATATCAAGTGTGATATTTACCATTTTCAGCATCTTTGTGAGCATCTGCTAAAATTAGACTCTGTCCAACTGGCTTAAGCATCCCATTAGGATGTGTTATGTAAGTTCATATGTGTTTTTCTGGAGGTATAAACTGTTGGCATTATGACTGTATGAATTTATTTGTTATGTTTGGAGGGCCAAAGGAAAAGTTCCATCTCGGTGGACATTAAAGTTTTTCTTATCATAACACTTGGAATATATATGTTAGCCAACAATTATTGCACCGCAAACAATCCGTTGTGATGACAGTATAGTAGCAATATGTTGTACGGCTCTAGAGTGTCACCATCTTACCACTGAGGAATACATTTATCCGAGAGAAAATAAAGGGGACAGAAATTAAGCTCCAGTCTTTTTCCTGGATATTTTATTACTCGGCCCAGTCAAAAATCCTGGCCTAACATGCAGCCCAGAGCAGGAAGCATCTGACACCAATGTAACCTAACCACACAGTACAGAGATCATGCAGCATTTTGATTAAAAAGACAAAGTGGCACAAGTACAGGTTCATTATCAGAAAAGATGTGTCAGCTCAAACTTTGCTTGCCAACATAAAGAAAATCATGGAAATTTTATTGCACAGACTTGGCAAATCTTAACAGACTTAATCATGAGAAGACAGCTGGATGATTAAATTCGTTTATGTAAAGTAAAAAAGGTTAGTAGCTCAGCTTTATTTAAATCTTAGAATCTTGCAGTCTTGTGCCTGGATGAAAGCACATTCTGAGCTCTCTCGTGTGAAATGAGGTCAGTAAAGTTAAATTTCTTGTACAAAAAACTGAATAAAACTATTGTTTAACTTGTTTACATAAACACAAACCATAAAACTATTCAAGAATGGGGGAATATTTATAGAGTATGCTGGTGTTTTTTCTCAAAAGACCCATAGGAGTAGTCATGCTTGATCTCAGCTTCACATTACTATGTATGAGTTTATGAGAATGCGAACAATAGTCGCTAGTTGCTGTTTAACAATACTAATTTTAAAGATGAATAAATGAAAGACTACTGTCTACCTGGATTTACAATCATTTGCAATGTCTAAAATCTCTAAATTCAATTCCATTGTAGAGCAAACGAATAAAACAAATGTAATGTTGTTGCAAAAAAGCTGCCTTTTTCTGAACCAAATTTTTTAATTGCAAGTGAGAAATTCAATTCAATTCAATTCAGTTTATTTATATAGCGCCAATTCACAACAGATGTCATCTCAAGGCACTTAACAAGAAGTCATTTCAATACAATTATACAAACATTCCAATCAGTTAAAAAGTTTCCAATTTAAGGAATCCCAGCAGATTGCGTCAGTCATTGGCGTGAGGTTGGGCAGATTTCCAACCACAGCAATCCTTCAGCAATCCCTCAAATGAATCATACTTTACTAGTATAACTTGGCACTAGATTAGTTACATCTTGTTTGTCTTCACTAGGAAATACTGACCCCATTTAGTTCAGAACAAGTACAAAATCACAGAACCAAACTTAGGGCTATGCTCGCAGCACAGAGAAGAAAAAAAAACACTTTAGGGCAGCAATTGTCCTATCTTGAACAAAGATTAGTTTTGAGAAATATCCGTGTACATTTGTATGGAGCCTTGAGTTGGAGGATTCCAAGTACAACCGTACGCGAATACAACTTGTAAGGACAGTTTGCAAATTTGTTTTGCAGTGTGTTCAAAATCTAAATGTCCTCCAAAAACATTTAAAACTGTCATCACTCGCTCCTTGGTGTCTCTGCATTTGTAAGCACTTCAACTAAGTAACTAGAACAGTGTCTTCTTAATTTCAGAAAAAAAAAATACTTATAAACCTTTGCAATTGATTGACCTGCCAATTCCAAATTTGGTTGATTCAAATGTTCCTTCTAGAGATTATGAAACTGCTGAGATTGACACGTTTTAGAAGCGTAGAGCGTAAAAAATAGACCTCCCGCATAAATTTAGGAGATGGCCACGACAACACTTCTGAGACGCGTCCGATTCACGCTGCTTCACGCCCGGTGGAAACGGTCCCATTGACTATAATGGCAGCTATCAGCTGCGTATTACTCTTCGCAGACTTTACGGGTCGTTTACACGTCTGGTGGAAAGCAGGGGTTAATCTGATTTTTTATTTATCAAAAAGGTAGTTTTTTTGTTTTGATGCATTTCATGGACAGAAAGTTTCAATATTTGACCTGCCAATCACGGGTCAAAGTCAAACAAAAGAAAACTGGCCGAATGGTTGGTGCCTCACTAATGGGAGCAAAGTGTCTTTTTGATTAATCTGGTCTCTGTAATTCTGCTCCCCATTGTTATTGTTAGTGAATGCAATAATCTTGTTTTAAATTTGAGTTTTTCAACACTATTTCTTCAGTGACCTTAGGACTATACATTCAGGTCTACCAAAGAACCACATGCCATTCATACATGTAAATACATAGATATTGTGTGCAACGCGGCGTTTAGGCACTGACATGATCTCTTAAGGTCACCAGATAAAATGCGCGGCAGGAGTTTTAATCCATAGAGGGCTGATGAAGCAGCATACCAAGTTTGTCTTGCCGTTTCAGAATCTCTGGAGAACCACAGAGCAGAGGAGGATGACAGACAGAAAGAAAAACAAATCTTATAAAACATCAGTTGAACTCTCGGGCACCAAGTCATGAATAAGAGAAACAAAGCTGATGTGTAGCTTATACATAAGATCACAGAGAGAGAAGCAGATAAATCTGTTGACATTCCTGCGGATAGTGCTCCAGTAACAACTCTTTCCTCTAAGATCTAAGAAGAACAAGACAAAAACATGCAAGAAAACATCACTGACTTTGCAAACATAAAGAGTAGTCCAATGTTTTCATGGTAATATCAGCTTTTATTATTAATCTGCTGACCAGAACCACAAATGTGAAGTACCAAAACAGTGATTATGATAGGTAATTACACCAAATCATTTCAAAACCTATTGAGGAGTTTAGGACAGCAGGATCCTTCAGATAGCTGCATTGAAAATACACTTGGCAGCTAAAATGTCACGGTGACGTCAAACTGCTGCACAGTTCAGATTTCTCATTAACGCTACTCTCTTATCCTCCCTAGCTAAACAAGGACTTCAGCTTACTCGTCCACATCTTTTAAGATCTTCTCTTTCACTTCATGGGCTCTCCTCTTTTATTAAATGCAGGGGATATCAGTGATTTAAAAATTGAATGTCACTTAATCCTGCAGTATCTCAAGACAAAAATCAAGCTGATAAAGGATGGCAGACACATCTAGATCTGATATAAATGGTTTCCATCTTCCTAAGGGCAAGAATGATCATGAAAACCAAAAACAAATAAAAAAGTCACATTTGTGTCTTTCAACGGCCAAAATAATATGTCCTTAATCTGAGTGTATGGAAATGTCAGTCTCTATGCAACTCAATTAAATACTTAAGTCAAAAACAGTGTTGTATTTCAAGTGTCTAGTTCCACTCATTTGTTTGAGTTTCTAAATTTGCTGTAAATTTAATTAATGCTTAAAAACTTCATGACACGAAGTTGACATTTTTAAACATAAAATGTAATAAAGAAATCCGAACCCAATGGACTATTTCAAAGGTATAAACATGCGTTGCATAATCCTACTAATAGAAAAAAACGCTGCGGTGACTAGCGTTTTACTCCTACTGTATCGCCGCACACTGAACGAGCATAAAGCCGGAAGTGACGTTAGCGAGAGAACGCATGCTGTTGACACATTTGACAGCGGCTTTTCAACTGTGACTGAGACCGCTATTTTCTGTTTTTGACGAAAGCCACAGCCTGTTATGAAAGAAAATTTTGAATTACAATACACATCAGGGTTCTAAATATAGTTTACAAGATTTTGGCTTTAAGTTTTTTGTACTTAACCTGTTACTGCCACTCTAACTACCACTTCTTTTGGGCTTGTGAACAAAAGAGTAAACCACCCAAATAGTTTTGCTTACTAAAATAACATCTTACATCCCACATGCTTGTGAAGCATCTCATTTAAAAGCTCTGGACTGCAAGTGCTACACAAAATAGACAATATTGTTTTGAACATCTCTAAAAATAGTAGGTTTTTCATTCTTAGAAATAAACAATGGTGGGAAAAGTAATTTATATCCTATATCCTACCTTTTTTAGCTATTCACTGAATAAAATCTAACTTTCTTGGACCAATATCCCACACTATATTACTTTATGGAAAATACACTTAGATACAATTATCCAGTTATCCTTTTCTGTTGATTATTAATTTGAGACATTTTCAGACGTCAGAAACAGACAAATGTAAAAAAGAAAAAATTGACTACATGATAATATTATTATGCTCATTTATACCATTTTGTTAGTAATTTGGAAAAAAAAGGCACGATTAAAATGTATTTCAATCCTTATCAATCTGTGTTTCCCTGACGTTTCTCCGCTGTCACTTCTTCCGCTGCTATGTTAGCTTCATCGTTCTCTGACCCACATTCTTCGGCCATCTCAGTCGTTGTGTATGGCTCGTACCTGTATGGTTCAATGCCACCACCACCTCTAGAAGCACCAGAACCGGCTCCATTTTCCACCTCAAAAACCATCTCAAGGCTAGAACTGGAGAAAGAATCTTCAAAGCCTTAAAATATGAGCGCCTCCATCATGCCTGACAGCGGTAGTTTCCAGACTGTCCAACCTGAGCGGTTCTGTCACTGACGTCACATAATGCATACGTAGTTTTGAAGCTGCGGTTAACTAATATTTTTGAGACTCTAATTATAGCATAAAATCAATTCTGTTCGGCACATAAATTTACACAACCACATACTTTGACAAGATGCATTATGTCATAAAACATTTACATGAAGTCCGCTTCGCTTCATGAGGTCTTTAAGACAAATCAAAAATGAATACAGCAATGTTGGCCCACTAAAAACTCTTCTAACTTTTTGCTAAAATGCTTGGATACAGCACTCTAAACAGCAAGCTTCTTAAGCGATGACATTTCTCTATAAAAACATTTTTAATGACTTTTCCTATGTAATATCATTTTTTTCAGAAACCAAACTTTGAATTAGCCTTCAGCCATAAAAAAACAACATGAACAATAGTATCTTGAAAAATATCACTATGTGATATAAATCTATAGAACATCAGGTTTCCTTTTTTTTTTACTATTAAAATTAAAATAAATACACCTTATATTGACATACTAATTAACTGAGATAGACCTGTAATTATCTGAATCACCTTTTTGTTTTTTATTATAAAAGAAGACTAGAGCAAAGCTATCAGCAGATTTTGGCTTAAGCCAAAATAAAAAGAGAAAAATTCAAACAAGGATTTGCAATATTGAATTCAACTGTTTGTGTTCTCTCTCAACTTGTTATGTCCACTTTTTACAGACTGCTCATACTTTGCCCAGCTTTCCATTCCTCGCCTGGATTTCTCCCCTTTGTTTTCCAGCGTCTGCAACACAGATGAGACCATCAGCCTATTCTCCTTCTGAGCTGGGCTTCTACATCTCTGCAGTCACCTCTGCTTGGCTTCCCTCAGCTAATCTAAGCTTTATTCCCCTTCGGCTTTCAATCATGCATTAGTTGCTCAGTGTTTGGTATTGCAAATACACAATCATGTCAACAACATACATTGCTGAAATGTCAGATCTTTCAGTCTGGAGCCAAACTTCTTTCTAGTCTAGTGTCAATTTTGCACTCTGAAATAGAGGTGAGCCAATTCACTATTTAATTTAATAATGGTGATGTGAAAGGTGCCAAATCAATAGTGATACACAATTGTTCAAAACAGAGTCATCATGAACTTGCTAACCAATGTACATTTTAATCTTTCATATCATGTCTTCTATTTCTGTTAAAACGTTTTGTTACAGGACGACGCAGAGAACAAGAGTCGTTCCAAATAACCAAAACTGACTGATTACACATGACTTAATTTCTTTTTGCTTGGAGGAGGAGACTAGATTAAGTTTGTACTTTGATGGAAAATTATTAATTGTAACAATGTTTAACTGTTAATGTTTTTGGAAATTATATGGATGTTTTGATTCGTATGACTTGTATTGCACTTGTGTAAAGGAGGAAAACTCAGAAGATTAAGTTGTTACATTTAAAAACATAAAGTTACTATTCAGGGAAAAGAGATGGAATGAAGGAGAGATTTTGAATATTTAACAGATCACGTTTTATTTCCTTGGCTCAAAGCAGGGGTAGCTTTGCACAGATTGCATATAGAGGAGATCAACTACTCACAAGGCGAGAACTCTCCGGTTCAAAACTAGGTGTTCCTTTGTTCTTTATTGCTGGCTGACCAAGAGAAAATCCCTGCTGAACACATGCCAGACGTGCAGATGCTCTGTGTCCAGTCTTTGCTTTTCTTAATTATGCACACATTTTTGCATAATTAAGATTAACGCAATCCATCTTTCACAGCAAAGTTTTCATGTTGAGTCAAGAATCCTAATTTGATCTGCAAATTTCCTGGAACTCATAGCTTGAACAACTCGCCTGTTTTGCAGTTTCACCATTTGCATAATAAATGTAATCATAAAATCATGGAATCTTACATAAAACTATGAGAGACGGTTCTTTTTGATATGATTAAAATTATTATGCAAATTATTCTGGTTGGCAGGCAAGTGCCCTCTGGCTTCAGCCAAAATGCAAGTATGCCCGGAGGAATAAAAAATAAAAATAAAAAAATAACTGAGCTTTTATTTTTGAAATATTTACAGAACTCTAACAACTTCCTTTAAATATCTTATGGAAGCTGGAGTACTGTGCTGAATTGCAGACTTAATTATGCAAGTTGTGCATTGTTAAGAAAAGCAAAGACGGGACACACTGAATCTGCCCGTCTGGCATATGACCAGCAGGGATTGTCTCTTGGTCAGCCAACAAAAAAGGACAAAGGAATACTTAGGTTTAAAACGGAGATTTTTCCGCCTGTTGAGGAGTTGATCTCCATATCCAATCCATGCAAAGCTACACCTGCTTTGATCCAATCAAAAAGGAAATAAAATGTGATTTGTTGAATATTCAATATCTCTCCTTCATTCCACCTCATACATAGTTATGTTATATTTTTAAATTTAACAAATGTATCTTCTAAGTTTTCCTCCTTTATGAACCTAAGTGCAATGCAAGTCATACAATTTCAATCAAAACATCTATATCATTTCCTAAAACCTTAACTGTAAAAGATTGTTACAATTTATAATTTTCGATCAAAGTACAGACTTAATCTGGTCTCCTGCAAGAAAAAATAATAAAAACATTTAATTGGCAAAAGACTAATGTGTATTAAATTTACATTTCTAGAGATGAGAACAGACCAACAAACCCAGGACCTTTCCTTCTAAAGACAAGGTTCCATAACACATTCTTAATACTGATTAGTGTCCATGTTGGCTCCAAACACCAATCCTATTCAGCTGCCGCACCCAGTTTCACTCAGGAGAATGTGATACTGTTGCTAATAGAGACTCACTAACCAAGGTCATCCAAACTCACACATGTGAACGCAGTTAGAATGCCGAGAGGCAGTGGAGAGCAATGAGCGGGCAGAGGAAAGGAACACTCTTCGTTGTCATTCATATTCAATTGGGATCTGCCGCTGCAAACTACGACAATTGGAGCCTTGTGGAAGAAATACAGTAAGTAAACAAAAAAAACAAAAAAAAAAGCTTCAAATGCTTTTAATAAATGCAGCCTCTAAGTATTTGCAATGCATGCTGGGACAAGAAACTATTGATTGAGTAAAATACTTATTTTAATTAAGAAAATCTTGTTAGATTAAAAATAAAGCAAGGTGCATATAAAAGATCATCTCAGTAATGAAAATTTGCTATAAACCTTACACATTCAGAGCAGATTATGCATTTTCTGTGAGCAGATCTTTGACGTTTCAATGTTTATGGTCAGTTAAAACACAACACAAGTGTTAGGACTTCAAAACCTGTGTGCTTTCGGAATAAAAACACTCATTCTAAATGCATGCGTATTCTAATGGAATTATTTTCCTTAAAAATTACAATAAAATAGCTTTTTCGACAGCTGAAAACAATCTGAATGCAACATTTCCAACATATCCATTGCATTTTGCTTTCAATCTGCACCATGAACTAATTTTTAACATCTGTATATTAACTGTATATTTTAATATCCATGTTTAAGAATGTAGATAACAATAAACTAAAGCTGAATTGAATAAAATGGGAGACTTAACAGAGGTTCTCAGTCAAGTTATGGGAGAATTCCACCAGTTCCTGTAAATAAAACTGAAAATGCCATTCAAAGCACATGTCTGAAGAATATTTTCTTAGTCCAAAAACTAGCTGCACCAATTCAACCTGGCGCTGTACCACTCTTTTATTTGAGAAGTACTTCTCTTATCATTTCTATTTTATGCCTCACTTGGGGAACAGAAGGATGTTGGCCAATATGTGAATGACACAGTTGTGTGCTGAGACTGATTAAAGTCATGGTTCATGTTGTTTTTCAGTATCTTTGACAAAACCCAGCAATGAAGAAACACATAGCACACCAGGGTCTGAAAGGAAAATTTATTCGAGAGCATTACATTAACTTTTAAAGCCATACAGCTCGGTCTGCAAGTGAAGTTAGGAAGGAAAAATAAAAAAGATGATAAATTCCCTGGGAAAGGGAACAATGATCATAAGCTTCTGAATAAACATACAGACCCTTTCCAAGTTAGAAGTTTATTTATTTCCATAATTCCATTCAAAACGTTAAACTTCCATAGATTATAGATTCAGAGCCCACAACTTAAACGACTTCAAGTATTTAGTTGTTTATCTGTAAATAATTTGGGCTTCCAGCTCATAAAACCCACGGAAACAGGAATTCAAAAAATTAGAATACTTTCCTTTTTTCTGCAAAAACTGAGAAGTAAATGGGGATTTCTTCATAGTATTCTAATTTTTTGAAGTTCATAGTTCAAGTATTATTTGAGCTTTTGAGATGCTAATTATCTGTAAAAAAATAAATAATACCCTGTTACAACTATTACGCATCATAACTGTCTAAAAGTGACTGGCGACCTGTCCAGGGTATACCCCGCCTTCCGCCCCATGACAGCTGGAGATAGGCACCAGACTTTTTGTGCTGTAGAAATCCATCAGAAAAAAAGCTAATACATACATATGCATTGTTCCTCCTCCCCGTTATGCTCAGATTGTGGATACAAAAACTGTTTAATAGTTTTTTTTTTCCATTAGGGGAATAGAGCTATGAGATGATCTAATTCAAGGGTATTTCAGTTTAGTGGAAATGGTTTGCTCTTTTTTTTTACCTCCGAGTTTTACTTCAGTTCAGTTAACATGCCCCCCGCAACCCTGCATAGGAATGACGGGTACAGAAAATGGATGGATGGAACTGTCTGAAAGTAAAAAAGCAAGAGCAGAAATCCTTCTAGGTGCACAGCTTCCAAAAACAGAAGGAGTGACTCTCAAAAAAAGCAATGCCTCAACCTAAGAAATTGTGACAAAATCTACTAAAACAAATCAGAACTAACATAATAGAGATACTTTAACATGCTACCACCCATGAGGAGCACAATTCTGGAACTACCTAGAACTGAAAGAAATACCTTGCTAGCATGTTGTGCAGTTAGGTAACATTAAACTAATCTTTCAGACTAACAAAAGCAGCTGCTGACTCTAAAATATAACAATAATAAGACATTTTAGGGTGTGATAAAATGTCTGTTTTCTTTCTTCATGATCATTGTTTTTTGTTGAGTCTCCATTACATACTATTTTTGGATGTGTTGTACTTTTTCTAAGATTCTCAATCTAAAACAGGTAAGTAAGAAGGTCGTGAGATTCAAATTCAAATTCAAATCCAATTCAAAAATACTTTATTGATCCCAGAGGGAAATTAAGGGTTGGTATAGCTCATATAATTAATTCTTTAAGGAGTT
The DNA here is from genome assembly GCA_963556495.2 of Valencia hispanica. Taxonomy (NCBI): domain Eukaryota; kingdom Metazoa; phylum Chordata; class Actinopteri; order Cyprinodontiformes; family Valenciidae; genus Valencia; species Valencia hispanica. The sequence continues at coordinate 40,051,227 of OY747705.1, forward strand.
GTTGTAGATGATGATGGCTGTGGGCAGGAAGGATTTCCTGTAGCGGTCTGTATTGCAGCGAAATTGAAGAAGCCTCCGACTGAAGACGCTCTGTTGTTGTATGAGAGTCTCATGAAGAGGATGCTCAGGGTTGTCCATAATCTTTTTGATTTTATGAAGAATCCTTCTTTGCATTATCATTTCCAGATTTTCCACAGTTGTCCCCAGAACAGAACCAGCCTTCTTTATCAGGTTGTTTAGCCTTTTTAAATCCCTGGCTCTGATGCTGCTACCCCAACAGATGACGGCTGAAGAGATTACACTCTCCACAACAGACTTGTAGAAGATCTGCAGCATATTGTTGCAAACCTTGAAGGACCTAAGCTTCCTCAAGAAGTACAGTCTGCTCTGTCCCTTCTTGTAGACGGTTTCACTGTTCAGTCTCCAGTCCAGTCTGTTGCCAAGGTGAACTCCGAGGTATTTATACTCCTCAACCACCTCCACTTCTTCTCCCATGATGGAAACAGTGTTTGACTTATCCCTGTTTCTTCTGAAATCTACAATCATCTCCTTTGTTTTGTTCACATTCAAGGTGACACGATTGTTTCCACACCATGTCGCAAATCGGTCCACCAGCTCTCTGTATTCAGCTTCTTGTCCATCTCTGATACACCCGACAATTGCAGAGTCATATGAATATTTCTGCAGATGACAGTTCTCTGATTTGTACTGGAAATTAGCCCTTTACGATAAAAATTGACTAGTTTCCATTCAATTAAAAGAAACTAATAACTGACATCAATTTTAATTCAACCTATCTTCTTCTATATTACCCAATTTGTCTGAAAGTACACTACTCCCCACATTCTGCTTCAATAAACTGATACAGAAATCAGCAAAGGGGCAGTAAATACATATACGTTTTGTAAGTTTGTGTAAAAGTTTCAAGACTTAGGCTTCAGTCTTACCACAAGGTAAGAGAAAGCAACTTTTGGTAGGCCTATTGAGTTCATTCCTTATATTAATGTATTTAAAAAAGAGACTACTGTAAGAAAGCTTTGTTCTACTCAAATTAATCCATATACCTTTTTGACTTTTTTGTGCTGTCGAAATCCATCAAAAAAAAAGCTTATACATACATATACATCGTTCCTCCTCTCCATTATGCTCGGATTGTGGATACAAAAACTGTTTAATAGTTTTTTTTTCCATTAGGGGAACAGAGCTATCAGATGATCTCATTCAAGGGTATATCAGTTCAGTGGAAATGGCTTGCTCTTTTTTTTTTTACCCCAGAGTTTTACTTCAGTTCAGTTAACATGCTAAAAAAATTCACCAAATGTGGCCTGATAGTCTCTGATGTAAAACTACAAAAGGCTAATCTTCAGCTAAGACAGGGGCTGTATTAGATATTACTGGGTTGGGAAAAACTACATGGTGTTCATGAATAAGTGTGTGTATGTGTGTTTGTGTGTAATCAGCTGAAATATCAAAGCAAAAATGTGCTTGTGTGCGCATGCTTTTTATCAGAGCTAGTTTCACATATCAGATAATCAGGGTGTTTCTGACATACACACAAACAGAAGTTTGATTCTAATTGGCTGGGTGTGAATGTCTCTCTGGAAGAGTTTGAAGTGAGAAGGAAGGGGCAGAGCTGAGCAGTTTTAGGACAGACCGTTCACAGACGGTGAGGGCGGGCAGCTTCATAGAGGATGACAGCAATTACCACAGCTGAAGCCCAGAGAAGTTACAACTAGGACTGACATGTACACACATATATAACGAATAAACTTTCAACCTCTCCTTGGTTTCTACTTTCCACCCAAGAAAAGTCACTTGCCAATTCAGCTTTAAAATGTTATATATCTACTACTCAAAGCATTATGGTGATTGTAAATGATAGACTGGGTCCTTTATACAAAATGATCCGGTGAGACTGTCAAAAATCCGATACTTAGTCCCTTGAACCTTGATCCCAAATCAGATTGAAAAAAACTGATATGTAATAACATTTTATATCCAATTGTGTTTATTTTAATCACTTAATTTTTTTTTCTTTGACAGTGCCCTCCACATTTGTTTAAATGTGTAAAATAGTATGACATAAAATAACTTTTTAATTGTAGATGAATAATATCAAAATAAAAATGAATACTTTGGCAAAATCTCTCCTTTAACCTTGGTACATTAATTCAGTAAGGGGGGGGGGGGGAATCCCACCATAAAAAGAATATTTACCTAATCAAAATGACTATCAAAAACATTTCCCAAATCACTGGGGCCATCTTTTAACTCCTCTAACAATTCCTATGAAATACATAATTATCTTTCACTTTTTTCAGAGCAGATCATGTTTTATATATTTTCATGTAGCTCATAACTCCCTGTTTCATGGTATATAAATATGATCTGACACGGGTCTCCAAATTGTGAAAGACAAGAAAACACACCACTCTAGAAGGCTTACAAGTTCTGTGTCCTAGGCATTTGGTGAGGTGTGCTAAAGGAAAATGGTATGCTCGTGATGCTACTATTGGCCATCCAGGTTCTGTATGGCCAAAACAAGAGCCATATCCTCCTAAGTTGGGAGCAGCATCCACATTATGGCAAATGAGATTCCAAATCTATTTATCCATTTCCTGCTTTATCTTACCATAGCTCTATAAAAACGACACTAACATACTTTAATTCCTCTAATTGAGACAGGCACCCAATGTGGAGGGATTTTTCCACATTTTTCTCATTGAGAACCATAGCCAAGACTTTATAGAGCTACTGGCTTCTTAAGTACACCCTAATGTGCAATGTTCTTGATTGGCATTGAAATAAAAAATACACATCCATTCTCAATTCAAATCTGTATTTTTAACATTTGAATTTCAAATGCCTTATGCATATCCAACAATCCTGTAAATGGCTCAATCAAGACAAACAGATGGCATGTGCAACTAAGAAGTCAAGGACACACATATTCTCTCATACTGAATCTCATCTTTGATGCAAATTACAGCTTGTCTGCAACAGATCTGGTGTCTAATTTCAGGAGATCACATTGTGCACTCAGGTGAAAACAATATACAAAAGTGTAATGTGAAGCCACTATACAAAAAGAGATGGTATTAGTAAAGTGATGTATTAGGGCAATCACCAATGTGTATTCATGGATGGATCTACAGGGGTGGCATAGGGTGGCAGTTGCCCTACAAGAAAGCCTTGCCACCCCAACCGACAGCTATTAATTCAAGAAATAGTTATGTAAAATTGGACATTAGGAGTGTGAAGCTCCTTTTTCATGGCACATGAAAATCGTCACATTATATTCTCTTTGGTGAACCTTTAAGGCTGCTCTGCGGAATTTGCTGAGAGTGCTGCAGAGAGTGCTCCATGTGGCTGTTAGACGAACTACAATCAGTAAAATGCGAACTCCCGTGACTTTCAGGGGTGTGCTCATTAGTCCGAGCTCTACGGCGGTCAGAGGCCATTTTTGCTCTTTTTATATTGCTGGATAAAATTTTTCTCTTCTTTGTCTTACGGTGAGCTTGTGTGGCTGTCTTGGCTGGCTAGCTTAATTTGTCTAAATTAGCTTAGACCACCTCCTTGTGAACACGCATACATGGGTACGTACGTGCATTATTACGTCACGGTACGTGCTCTCACAAGCGCACCCTGAGTTGGAACCTACCTGAACCGCCTCAAAATAAATGGAATTGTTGCCTCTACATGCAACCACAGGAAAAAATACTTGATTCAGTTGGATAGTCAGGACATGGAAAAATTTACTATAGATAAAAAAAACGGTTTTATTTTAAGAAAAATATCACATAATGCAGCTTTAATGTGCTTAGATAACCTGAGTCACAAAAAATACATGTATGTATCTGTCATGCATGTAAATACTGGGGAGTGAAGAGGTAAAACATGTGTTTGACTGATCAATAAAACCTATATTTGTCATGGTCTTGGGATTTGGTGTTTCAAGTTTGTAGTTTTTCTTTCCACTTTGTTTTCTTCCCCTTTTTACCCCAAGGTGCCCTCTTGTTTTGTTCCTCCTTTTTGTGTCTCAAGTTTGTAGTGGTGTGGGACCACTTTGACTAAAAAAACAAACAAACAAAATAAGTATCTGTTCACTGCCAACACAACGAAGCTGTGTACTTGAACGCACTTCCAACCCTGGTTAGAAGCGGAGTATCCTGCTCTTGGTCTCAACCTAGCATAAAGTCGGTGTTAGCACGGAGGAGCCGAGATGCACAACGAGCAGAGAAACTTACTGATTACTTTCTGAGGGAGGCTCCGCCACCCCTGGATTGCACCCATACAGACTGGTGGAAAATTAATTAAACAAGATTCCAGAGGCTTGCCAAGTTAGCACGGAGGTTTGTGTATCACAGCGACGTCTGTCCCCTCACAGCAGGTGATGTCAGCGCTGCAGGTCAGACGCGAAAGCAGCCTGATGACCGTCAGTCTGGTCACCAGGCTGCTTTCGCTTCTGACCCCAACGCATATTAACATGCTCATCTTTCTCAGCAAAAATCAGTAGACTGGTGCTAAAGTTGTATATAAGTTACGGTTTCTTTTGTTTTTGTCTTTTTTACTCTGTTAATGAGGCTAATTCATTGTTAGGTACGCTGATCTCTCTCATCCTCTTTCTCGACTCTTTTTGCCAAATGTAACACTAAACTGTCAGACCTATAAGTATTATATATTTTTTTATTAAGTTATTGTTTAACATGACTTTTTTTTTTTTTACTTTTTTGGAGAAGAAAAAAAATATGAGCGTCAGTTGATTTAATGAGTATCGTCTTTTAGCTGTCGGCTCCGCTGCTTATAGTGCATATTTTCTTTGTGCAACTACCGTGAATTAATTCCGCTTAACTTCCACAAGAGGTGTCCCACTTGTAATGAAGATCTCAATGAGGAAACACGCTATTTTTCTATTCTCGCTGCATTTTAATATAGCCTATGAACACTGAATTTTAATATAAAAATATCAATGATTAATCGAAAATTGATCGTTAATTCTCCCAATGATCGCTGAAGACCGTTTAATCGAATGCCCATCCCTAATATATATATATATATATATATATATATATATATATTATATATATATGTATATAAATTCTGGCATATGGTGCCACCCCTGAAAAATCCATGCCCTTTTCTTGCCACCCCATAAATATTTTTCTAGATCTGCCATTGTGCACAAACAAATTTAAATGTGGTTCATTACAATCGTTGATTTTTTTTAGAGAACTTTGAACTTAATTATACTGGATTTTTTTAAAAATACTCTAACAGCAGGAAGTAGGCTAAAAGTTATCAAAACCAAGTTGTTGACATCAATCAGTCTGGAAAGGGCTACAGACATTTAAGAATTAGAATCAGCTACATTGGCCAGGGTTTTGTACACTATGTATTTGACTTCAGTTCCACAATGCTCTCAATGCACCGATATTTTCAATATACATACATAGGCTACATTTGAGCCCAAGAATTTGGGACTCCAACCAAACACAATTACCCATTATACACCCACCAAAGTTACTTCAATACCTCATCAGTTACTCCTGCAGGAGGTCACTAAACACTGGAGGCCTTCCTTTCCTCAGTTTGGGTCTTTGCTCATGATTTACGTTTAAGAAAGGAACTGAGCCAAAATAGTATCCATGGGAGAGCTTATAAGCAAAAACCACTCCTGACTAAAAAGGACATAAAAACCTCTTTCACAAGTCTATCAGACTTTTGAAAAATGTATTCTGTGTACTATTTCTGGCATGTTTGATGAAACGATAAAATCCTGACGAATTTATTTGCCGTTATTTCCACCGTTAACTTTATGTTTCTTCTCTTTATCTTTCTCTCCATAGAAACTACACCTGGTCAGGAATTCTGCTTGGCTGGGATGCCTTGATGGAAGGGGGCATCGACTGGGATGAAGCTCCCAGTAACTAAGTGTTCTCCCTCTCCTGTTATCAACTTTTTACTTTCTTGAACACAGAAAGTACTCTTTTATCAGTTATTTTGTTCTTTCTGTGTCTCTGCTTTGTCTTCACAAACCCCCAGTCAATCATGGCAGATGGCCGCTCATGCTGATTCAGGTTCAGCTGGAGGTTTCTTCATGTTATAGGGGAGTTTATCCTCCCCACTGTCGCTACATACTTGCTCAGTATGAGGGATTGCTGAGAAGTCAAAGACAACACAGGCAACTGTCTACTGTTGCTACATGTTTATCTAGGAGGAGTGAATGCTGCAAGTCAGTGATTGATGCAACCTGTTGGGTTTCCTTGGTAAAAAAACTGTTTAAACTGACTGGAATAATGAAATGAAGGATTAATTGGAATGTATGCATACTGAATTGAAATGACTATTCTAGTCAAGTGCCTTGAAAGGACATGTTATGAATTGGCGCTATATAAATAAACTGACTGAACTGAACTGAATCCGTTTAATATTAAATAGTGTTGAATTAGTTGAAACATTTGAATGTGACAAAACAAGCAAAACACAAGAAATCTGTAAGTCGGAAAATAAGAGCACTGCTTAAGAATTACAGAGAACTGTTATACAGACAAAATGTGGTTTTGCTTTTAACTTTTATTATTAAAATATAAAATATTTAAAACAAACTTTAAAGAACATGCAACTTTTGACTATAAACATATTGCTTTAGCTTCAGGGATTTTATTTCATTCAGAAAATATTGTTCAGAAACAAATATAATAATAAATCTGACTGACAGCACAGCATCAATGCTTGTAGGGTGATGTAAAAGTGCTCTGATTACGGTTATGTGACTGACAGCCAAAACTTTCTAACATGCTGTTGTAGCACAAAGCAGACAATGGGCAAAGTGAGTAAAATAGACGATTGCATTAGATTATATTACATAAACAATAATGAATGCTACAAGTCTAAAAAGAGAGCTTTAGTCACTTCTAGAAGAGGATGCTCATATGACCTCAATACCATTTGCAAGTTCCCAACCCTATCTTCTAGTTTTATTTATTTCACTTATTTAACATGACAGCCACAGATTTAAAAATGACTGTTAGAATAGAAATGGCCAGCAACTGTCTAGAGTGATTTCAGTATCAATCAGAATAGGATGAAACCTTTTAAAATTAAATCTACATACTAGTTCTACTTTCCTGACATTTTATTTTGCAAATCCTAAAATTTGACAAAACTTTTTTTCCCTCCAGTTATCTTATTTCTGATGACAGGATGACTAACACAAAACTGCCTATTTTAACTCTTGGCTTTAAATATCAGTTTTGCCTTTTTCCAAAAGTTGGAATAACAGTTGGTGCTATAGCCATTACCAGCCAATCATCAAACTACATATAGGTGTTGGCAGACTTAAAACTGAAGAAAAGTGTTTTTAACCAGTTAAAGTCTAGCATGTTTATATGGTGATGTACTTGAATGTAATGATAGTGTCACCCACCAACCAATAAGGTTTTTTTTTTTGTTTTTGTTTTTTACATATGAGGTGATGAACAGATTAAGCGTCAGTAAGTTTTATACTAAAACTTAAAAGGCAGCTGGACATGAAAAAGACTTCACAAAAAGAAATATGCTAAGCCCTTAGGATATCCTCCCAAATTATTCAGACTTAAAGAGCAACAACAACAAAAATCCTCACAGGAATGTCCATTGTCTGTGAAGTGCAATTTTTTGCCTAAATTAAAAAAAGACGTCAGATTAGCCTTTTGAAATGTATTATTGATATTTTGTCCTGACCCTATGAAACCTAATTTATATGTGGCTGATAAAAATTATCTAGGTTTACAGATGTAGCTCTATTTTATAATTAGGGGTCAGAATTTGAAATTAAGCTCTGAAACATAGCACTCAATATCACACAAGGAAATCCACTAATTACATAACAGCCTGAGTGAATCCAAGGTTGAAAAAAATATAAAAAATATAAAGCAGTTACTCTGTTGTTTTGCTTAACTTTTATACATTAAGCCAATAGGCTTAATGTAGGCTTTCATATACAACAGAAGAGTTTTATAATCCATCCATCCATCCATCCATTTTCTATACCCGTCCATCCTAATGCAGGGTTGCGGGGGGGCTGGTGCCTATCTCCAGCGGTCAAGGGGCGAGAGGCGGGGTAAACCCTGGACAGTTCGCCAGTCTATCGCAGGGCAGGGCAACACAGAGACATACAGGACAAACAACCATACATGCACACACTCATACCTAAGGGCAATTTTAGAGAAACCAATTCACCTAACATGTTTTTGGACTGTGGGAGGAAGCCGGAGTGCCCGGAGAGAACCCACGCATGCACAGGGAGAACATGCAAACTCCATGCAGAAAGACCCCAGTCCGGGATTTGAACGTGGGCCTTCTTGCTGCAGAGCAACATGTGCAGCACCTTAAACTGAAACAGAGCTTTTTTGTTTTATAATGTTACTGATAAAAAGCTCTACAGGACATGTTCATTGGTTATTCAGAAGGAGTGAATGCTGTAAGTCAATCACTCAATGCAATCTGTAGGGATTTCTCTAATAGAAAACTTTTGAACTGATTGGAATAATGAACTGAAGGATTAAATGGAATGTACTGCATGTACAATTGAACTGAAATGATTTTCTTATAAAGTGTCTTCAGATTACATGTGTTATGAATTGGCATTATATAAATTAACTGAATTGATTTGACAATGTTGGGACAATAAATTATCTTCTAATCTATTATGACTCACACAGAAAAAACATGTAAAGCAATTTGTGAGAACTAAAGGAGAGCAAAGCAGAGTTGGTGTATATTAAAATTCTCAAACTACATACAAAAAAAGATCTGCTTCTGAAATTAAAATAGCACGCTGGTGCTGATGCAGTTATTCCATAATTAAATTTAGCAATACTAAGGCATTTAGAAGATAATCCACCACTCATTTAATTGAATCACAGCTAGAGCAAAATGTGTCAGATTCTCAAAGACCAGCAATTTTTTCAAAACTCAGAACACAAAAATAACATTGTCTGCTGAAACCTAGAAGCAATTGATTTCATAATTGATAAAATCGACAGTTCGAAACTGTTAAATCATATCTTTCAAAATGTATTACTGTCACTACAATAGTTGACATTTCCTACATTGATTGGTTAAGTTCCCTGTAAAGTTTTCTGTAACTGAGGTTGGGAGAGGGAAATCTGTTTTAAGTTAATCATTGATATATAATTGTATTCACTGACCAATTAATGGATTCCACAATATTTTCCCCATTAACATTTTGGTTTAACCCCTATGCAATACATAAGCTTGGTGGGGTAAGTTAAACAGAAGATAGTGGTTAAATGGAGGAGATAAATTTGACAGGAAGAGGTCAAAGTCATTGTGAACCTGTTATGGAACTGCAGTCACAAAAACTTATTCCATAGCAGACGATTCAGACTTCATTGTGCCCTCATCATGACTTTTGTTAATAAACTCCCGTTGTAGAAAAGTTTCAAACTTGAACAATATAAAAAACAATCCATCTCTAGTTAGCACTACTTACTGTTGGAAATATGGAAATAGCTTTAACAACTAACGCTTATCTTTGACACAGGTTCTTATTGAATGAATAAGGGAACTGTGAGGACAATCATCCTGTCAAACAGATCTCCTCAGGGAATGTCGGACTCTGTTTAAGAAGAGACAGTGACTGATGGATGAGACACACCCTGCACACTATCTCACTTTATCTGTTCCTGGACTTCATCTCTTTTTATAGTACTTTGTTTCTGTAATATAAAAAAATATATAAAAAAATAAACGAAAGAGATGCATGGAGCAAGCTTTAGCGTCTCCAACCAAACTAAATTCTTAAACTCAGAGAAGCTTACTCAGACAGAGGGGCTGAATCCATCTTTCTGACAGAATCATTTCCTAAAGCCAAAACCCCCAACGGGCTCCTGGATGCGCTTCAGAAATGTACCGGCTGGTAGGGGGTGTGTCAATGTGCGCGAAAGCTGAATTTAAAGTGTGGTACAAACAGGTTTCAACTTTATCCTTTCTTCCCTATACAACATAAACCTAATTTACAGGTTTAATCATGCAGTCCTTTTCTTAAACAAACCTAGAACTGTCACAACATCTTTGATTTGGACATGCTAAACCACCAGTAATTTTCTTATATATAAACATAAATCCATCTAGGCCCCCACATTCTGATAAACTGTGTCTTTGGGATGTGAAACTTTATGCTTGTGTTGTGTGTATTGACATACAACAGCAAGCTGATTTAAAGGTCAACACCCCTGCAGCATTTGAATTGAATTAACACAAGATTATGGTTACAGCCATAGCCTTGAGTTATGAGAACGGCCTGAAGGCACGTCAGGCTACACCTCCATAATAGATATGCCCTCATGCATAAACATACTTCTAATTAAATTCTCATGACATCTCTCCACTAACTGTACCTGGTCATCTATCACCCGATCAGTCTGAACTCCATCATGTGCTGCATTGTTAATGCACATCTGGCAACTTTCATGTCCTTTTGAAGTCAGGTTTTGAATTTTTCAGTCCAACATTCCTTTTTTATGCAGCTTGCAGATATTGTTGGTGTTGTGCAATTACTTTTTCCATAAGTGATACAAATGGCATCTAAAAAAGGATCAATTCTTTTCGGCCAAATGTCTGACAAAATTAGATGATTAACAAATCACAGACCTCTTGCAGGAAAAACTTGGAAATAGAGCTGGGCGATATTGCCTCAAATTAATATCACGATATATTGAGCATTTCACCTCGATAACGATAAATGTACGATAATTACTCCACTGCCAATAACCTTTTTTCTCTAGATGGTGCTGTGGCTCCTCCTCTTCCTCCGCGAGAATTTTTTTTAAAAACACTGAATATACCGAAATGGGCAAAATGACACCAGTTACAGTCATAAATTTCGGTATTGGTAAATTTTGGGTTTATCGCCCAGTCCTACTTGGAACTAAGCAAAAAAATCAAAGAAAAAAAAACACCAAATGATAAAGCATTGTGAAATATGTTATGCAAAAAAGTGGTTAACAACAGCCAATGAGTGCCATTGGACAAAGAGCTTAAGAGCCTAAAACAGTACAGACTAATACATTTGATGACTATAAAAGTATTTTGTACCAGTGGTGTTACCATAGACGCACAGTTAGTGTTAAATAGAGAAAATCTCTGTATAATGTAAAGTAACTATTTCTCCTATCAGATCAGGGATCTGATTTTAAAGCAGCTGAAACACTGAGTTCTTTTAAATCACAACTAAAAACGTATCTGTTTAGAGCTGCCTTTGAATGATGTTTTCATGTATCATATATTTTGTGTATGCGTCTTGCTTTATTGCTGTTTTAACTTTATATGCTTTGTCTGTGTTTAACTGCTATTTATATTTTACCCCTTAATCATGTAAAACACCTTGAATTACCTTGTTAAAAATGTGCTTTACAAATAAAATTGCCTTGCCGTTAAAACGTTGGCATGAAGCCTGTGCATTCTAATATTTGCTTGTTAAATTATTGAGGCATTGATGCCAGTTGTAAGCATTAAATTGGATTATCTATAGACACTGGCATTAAGCTAGTGGTTTGGCGTTATTCAACTTATGCAAACTGCAAGTGTTTTATACCTATTTTGCAAGAGCAAATTTAGGTACATTTCTTCCAACATGAATAAAAACCAAAAGACAAAGCAATACAACTTCAGTGCTATTGTCATCTTTCCATTCCTACATACTCAGTTACTTAAGGCTCTTCCACAAGAAAGGTTTTACATCTCGACTGGATGATCCAGTCCCTTGGTTGAAACCATTTGGAGTAAATCAGTTACATTATTACCAGTTTGAGTTATTATACAGCAATGGCTGTGTTGGATGATAGATCAAATACATGCAACCAATACAACCAAATTAAACTACAGCTACAACTGGCAACAGATTTATGGGCTTTCAATAGATTTTCCTGGAAAACAGCAATGGGTAAACAACACCACTGCGAATATTTCAGAAATGTACTTTTTAGCATTTATTTTTTGTAAAGTGATCTTGGATTTTGATGCCTTGTGTCAAAGCACACACAAAATATGTTGTACTATGTGTTATGTTTAATCTCCTCTACCTCCTCCTCCTCAATGTTTGTGCAGTACATTAGAAATTGTTCCAAGGGGTCAGTAAAAGTGTTCAAAGAGCTGCCACACCTTTGATTTTCCAAAATGTCAAAAGGTAGCTATGAGAAAAGTCTTTCTCATTTTTGTACCAGCAAATAATATTTAATCAAGTCAACAATACTGAATCAGTTAAATTTCCTTTGGGAAAAGCCTAAACAAGAAAACTGCCATTGTTAAAAGCTTTTAAAAACTCCACTAATTAGATTAACTTAATTCAATCTTATCTGAGCACAAATTCAGGTAACCTTACCTGTAAATTGGATCCTGCATTACAATCATCTTGCTCTCATCCCAGGTCCACTCTTTCTTCTGTAAGCAAAACAGAAGCTTAATTTAGATCTAATTCTAAATGTGACACATGTCACTCAACTTTTTCATATTTTGTAACATTACAGCCAGAACCTTAAATGCATTTTGGAGGGATTTTACATGACACAACAACATAAAGCAGTACATTGCTGTAAAATGGATTTCTTAAATGGTAGTGTGGATTGTTTTCCTCTATTTGCTCGGCCTGTCAGTTTAGGTGGATAGTCATGTGTTTGCAAGTTTGAAGTTGGTGTCATACTTTGCTGGAATTTGAAAAATAATTTTTCTATAATTTCACAAGTATGCAATGCTTAGTGTTAGTCTAATGAAACAAAAATAAATTGAACTTGGTAATGATAATGTGACAAATCGTGAAATAAATTAGGTGGTATAAATCCTCCTAGGGACATAAGGAAAGAAAAGTCCTTCATTACAAAGGAATCTGTGTAAATAATTTTTTTGTAGTTCATGTGTGCTTTTCTTTATTATTTTTTTTATTTGTCCATTTGATTAAATCCATCTTTCAGTTTAAGGTCACAATCAAAATGTCAACCCACAGGGACAGGAATTATTCATATTGATTTCTGTCTCCACAGAGGGCTTTGTTGACTTGAGTCACTCAATAGTTTTCATCTACGGCCCGTCAGTGCTCCTGCCATCCTTTGAGATGTAAATAGCTTACTGGCTGGAATGTGACATTTCAGATTTTAGGAGACAAGAGAGCAGGTGATGGCAAATCCTCAATCTATTGACTGGCCCCAATTCATTTTTTCACATTTATTCTTTCAATACCTGTTGAGCCTTTTAACCAGATATTTCTTTGACATTTAAAAGAAAATGGTGAAAATGGACTTTGAGTCTTAAAATGATTTAATGCCAGTATCATTTTCATGATTTTCTCAGACACTAAACTTTGTGCGCTGTGCTGAAAGCAATTGTTCCGACTCGATAGATACCCATAAGCACCAGTTACTCCACAGGTAATGAAACCACTCTTGCTTCCTTTGACTTTTTTGTCATCTCTGAACTCCCTTAGCTCCTTTCATTTCCGCTCTTTCACTGGTTTCACCATAGAGCTGTTTGTCATCTCCAACTTTGTCTTTTCGGACCTCTGTTTGCTATCTAATTAAGGAAAAGATTGATCCTCCAGTCTACACTAAACAATGATAAAGGAAATGTTGCTCCTTAAAATATAAAGGTTTAAGTATAGCGGGACAGCTGATAGTAACCATGGTATGTCATGGATAAATTCAGCAACCTTTTGAAACTTCAGTAAAGGTGTTTTTTCAGTTCTATTTAACTGGGACCTAAATACAGAGTTAAATATTTTTCTAGTAATCATTTCCATTTGTCAGAATACTGAATATGACTACTATTAGTGAATATTTTAAAAACATTTAAATTCAGTAGTTTAGATACATTTATTTATATACAGCACAATTGCCTTTTAAACTGCAAAACTGGTTACATTTCTGGTTTCCATCCAAAAGTTTCTCACAATAGTTTGCTGGAATTTTGGCTCATTCCTCTTAACAGAAATGGTGCAAATTAGATCTGTTTACCACCTTGTTTGCACATACCCTCTCTGCTCTACCCATTAATGCCCTTGTACACATGTAGCAGTGTTTTGATTTTTGGACGAATATCTTCACAACCTCGTAAAAAAAAAAAAAACTCTGTCCACACCTAACCACACCACACATTAGGTTAGGATGTCAGAACTGTAGGGGGTAGTAGTTTCCCCAAATCCTATCCACTTAAGTAACTTTCTACTTTCTAAATTGTATCAAAGAGCTTGTCAAAACAAGCAATTAAAAAGCGCTCGTACAATCGATAATGCCAGCACAACTCTGAGGGAATCTGTGCTGTTTCTGAGTGTAAACACAGGTCGCACATGTGATGTCAGTGCATTTTTGTCGCAGACAGTGACGTTGCGAAAACTAAAAATCCAGCTATTTCTGTCCACAAGCAAACGCTTAAAATAGACAAAACGCAAATCTTAACTTTATTCTTGAGTTTTTAGAAAGAATCGTTTTTGGTGCCTTAAATCTGCATTTTTGTGTGGATGACGGGCCAAACCGTAGAAAAATATTCGCTTTGTCAGATACCCGGCTACGTGGGGACAAGTATCAGAGTTTTGTGATGGCCATTACCAAACAATGACTTTGTTGTCCTTAAACTATTTTCTTCCTAATTTGGCAATATGCTTTGGGGTCACTGGTGGCCGTTTTTGCACCTAGTTTTACAGCCGCTGAAATGCATGTCTTAACTTTGTGCCACCACGTTCAACATAAGTTTATTACTGACAAATGAAAAATATAATTCACACACATTCTAACCCAATAGTAATTACCACTACCTTAACCCTTAAACCTGACAGTTATGATTTCTTCTTCCCCCTCATCATAACTCACTGCGCGCGCACGCGTCTGCACCCGCGTCTGCACCCGCGTCTGCACCCGCGTCTGCACCCGCGTCTGCACCCGCGTCTGCACCCGCTGTTTATTTGTTTGTTTATTTGGATCCTCATTAGTTTCCACCGGAGTGGTTACTAATCTTCCTGGAGCCTAATTAATAAAATATAATGGTGTACAATACCACAATTACAATTGCATACAAAATTCTTACATTTCAGATTACATACAAAAGCCAGATGTAATTAACTTGTAAATTTTCAACCTTGAATGAAATACCTAAACATTCAGGTAGATCCAAAGGTAAAATTTGATTTTTAATACTTTTTTTAAAGAATACATGCCCTTTAGTTCTCTAATATTTTGAGATAATTTATTCCATTCCCGAGAGGCTCTCTGAAGACAGCAGAGTTTTGCAGGAAGTTTGTGTTAGCACGTATTACCATTAATTTAGTATTACAAGCATATCTAGTGCAATGGGTGTGTATCTGATCAGAATAAATGAATTCTTTGTAAAATTATTCTTGTTGACCTGTTAGAATAATTTGCAAAATATGAGTACGTTGTACTGCAACTTGACATTTAATAGAGGCCATGATAAAGTGCGGTGCATTTCAACAACATTAGTAGAATATGGACATTTTAGGACTAAGCGAGCAGCCTTGTTCTGGACAAGCTGCAGCTTTAATAAGTCTGACTGGAATATGGTGCCTGCATGGAGTAGAGAGCGGTGCATGTCCACTACATGCATTAAGTTTATCGATGACAAACGGAAAATATAATTCACAGACAGACATTCTACCCGCATCATGAATCCACTGCGCCTATTCCTCCCGTCTCTGGCGGTGAAGCAGTGCATGGGGCAGAAAGGCTCGCACAAACAGAAGAGGACGCAAAGTCCTCATTTGAATACTGCACTTTGTGCCTGTTATGATTTGCGCACATAAGATCGCACGCAAAGCAGTAACACGCCCTTGTCGCAAGATTTTTGCAGTGCATGCAATTTTGCACTCTTTATTTGGAATATTGATAAATCAGCCCCATAGTCACTAGTATTGCATTTCAACCATAAAGGATATAAGAGAAAAAAAATCCCTTTGGAGTGGCACTGAATAAATTAACATAGTATTCATGTGTTGATGCACAGAATTCATGTTTTTCTAGAAATAAATATATAGATAAATAAATAAAAATAAATAAAAAATAAATAAAAATAAATAAAAATAAATAAAAATAAATAAAAATAAATAAATAAAATAAATAATAATAATAAAATAAATACTTGTATGATTAAAAGAATAGTCGATTGATCAAAAATAGAACTCTCCCATGACCTCTTCAAAAAAGTTTTCTTCCCTTCCATTTTTTATTTGTATTATCAAAACTCCAGACAACAAGTGCATTTATTATTTTATGGTTCCTTGTTATGTTCAGGCATTCAAAATCATCCGATTTGACTTTCCAGTGTCCTAAGTAATGTTTTGCTATAGCAAAGTTGTGTTTTGCAAAACATCAAAGACAATGCCAAAAAACCAAGCATGGCCAATTTATGTCTAAAACATTTCCTAGTTTGATAGCCAGCCACACAATCATTTTATGTTCATAAAGCTGTACCAGTGGTTTAAAGTTATTTTTGTGTTGCAGTAATGATAGTCTAAATTTCTTAAAGACAAGAGGGAGTTTAGCAACTCATTTTTTTGGAATTTGAAAAGG
>OY747705.1:40075297-40097797 GCA_963556495.2 Valencia hispanica
TAAAGTAAGAGCACAGACAACTAATTACAGGGGAGATTCTCTGATGACACAATGGTCTTGGCTAGAATTAAATCACAGTGTGTTGGGAGTTGATTCTCGCTCACCATCATAATACAAACTGATAGATGACAGACAAGAGGATTATATGTTCTCACAGCTTTAATTGGCAGTTTAATTAACTCAACCACAAAATATATGACTGACAATAACGGTGAACATCCTGATTGTGCACATCAATTTAACCACACAATGAATCGCAGGAGGGTATCATTACAAGAATATTAATTATGGACTTAATATAGATTTTGTAAACATGTCACATATCATTGTTACAATATTGTAAGAAGAAGAAAAAATTATACTGAGAATTGGATTTTAATAGGAAGGATCTCAACATAAAAGCAAAATATAAAAAGATGGACCTAACCCTTGAAAAAAGGATCATTTAAAACTGGAAGAGTATATTGAAAGTGATTTCAGATATTTTCAAAAGCACATATATGACACCTTAATGCCAATGTTGAATTCTTTAATAAACAGTTTTTCATCAAGCACTCTTCTTACCTGGACTGAATAGAATGAGTTGTTTTGAATTGGCTTGAATTGGACAATTTATTTAGAACAAAATGGAAGTTGGAGAAATATAGCTCGACTGTGTTGAAATCTATTCTGCTTTTTTTTTTTCTTTACTGATCCAGTTTGGTTAATACTTTTATGGGATTCTAACATACCTTAACTGTAGTTACTTGATAAACTCTTGGCCTAATTTGAAGCCTGTTTCTCGAAAAATGCTTACCCAATAAAAATTTGTATATTTCAGCAACCAAAAGGAGTATTTGAACCATTCTGGTGTCATTGTAAAGGTAACATTGAGTAGAATTGATAGATGTATCATTATGCATGTTATCTGTTACTGGTTAGGAGAAACTGAAGATAGAACACAGCAGAAATGTGTTTTTTTTTTTGCTCCACCTAAAAAAACAAACATGTTTTATATTGAAAAACTCTATGGATATTGCTTGAATGGCAGTGGTTACTCAATAAAATGTAAATACAACATGTGGACATTATCTCTGCAAAACTTGATACTAATTAAGTGAAGCAGGACAAAACTACAGAGGTTTTAGTACAGGCAAGTCAGGCGAGGTGTCCAGTTTGGCACAGTTTGGCACAAAGTGCCATTTCTATTTTTGTCATGTAAAAGTTATATTTTTTATTCTCAGCGAACAGACGACAAACACTTTCTACGAGCCACCAATCATAAGAGAGATGCCCGAAAAGTTCTGAATGGTGCATAAGAGATGGAAGTATCAGAAAATAACGTTTATTTGCCTTAGAAATCATCTTTACACGGCAAAACAGCAAAGGTAAGGCAAATTTTATTACTGCGATTCTGAAAAGCGATTTCCTGTTGTGTTATACTTTGGCTCATATCTCCGCGGTGCTTTGGTGTAGCGTCTTGGCAGATGTATCTTTGGAATCGGCTGGTTCTCTGCTTTCATTTCATTTGGGCTGCTTGTGAATTTAGGACAAAGGATTGCTGCGGTAGAGCCAGAAATGTGGCGGCTGGGTTGACAAAACTATGATGTTACGAGTTTGTTCGCAAATAGTTATTTACGTGGCATCTGAGTTGTGTTTGTGGTTGGTAAAAATAGTTTAGGTAGCCTTGTAGCGCGTGGTCTTCTGTTTAATTTGATCTGCATTATGACTATTTTTTCTGTCAGGTTGTGTTGTCTCAAGCCTGTTGAAAAAAAGTAATTCCCTAGGTCCCCCAATTGTAATTATTTTTGGACCCAAAGAGGAACGATCAGGAGACAGCATACAGCTTCAATTAATACAGCTAGGAACTACTGATCAGGCACGAACCCTAGTTGTAGTAATGGACTCAGACCTGAACTTCCAGGGTCACATAAAGGCAATAACAAGGTCAGCCTTCTATCACCTGAAGAACATTTCTAGGATTAAACGACTGATGTCGCAACAGGACCTCGAAAAACTCATCCATGCGTTAATCTTTAGTTGGATTGATTACTGCAACAGCATCTTCACAGGTCTGCCTAAAAAGTCAATCAGACAGCTGCAGCTGATCCAGAACGCTGCTGCTCGCATCCTCACTAGAACCAGAAAAGTAGAGCACATCACCCCAGTTCTAAAGTCCTTACACTGGCTCCCTGTAGCTCAGAGAATAGACTTCAAAATACTCCTACTAGTTTATAAATCATTGAATGGCTTAGCACCAAAGTATATTGAAGATCTGCTGTTACTATACCAACCACCAAGACCACTAAGGTCCTCCATCTCTAGCCTACTAAAATTCCCTAGACTCAGAACTAAACATGGAGAAGCAGCTTTCAGTTTCTAAGCTCCCCTTATCTGGAACTGACTTCCTGACGAGAGCAGAGTTGCTGAAACTCTGAACTGCTTAAAATCGAGACTAAAAACCCAACTGTTTAGAATTGCCTTCGAGTAAATGATTGATGTCATATGTATGAAATGTGTTCATGCTCTCTTGCTTTATTGAGCTTTCTTTTGCTTTATTGTGCATCATGTGTAATGTGTGTTTCATGCTAATTTGCTACTTTTACTTTTAATTTTCAATGTTATATTCCATGTTTGTTTGTTTTGTTGTTGTTTTTAAATCACCAAATCATGTAAAGTACCTTGAATTTACCCTGTTGTTGAAAGTGTGCTATACAAATAAAATTGCCTTGGCTTGAGCTATACTTAAGCACTTATTTGACAAAAACGCGTCTGCATTTAATTTAACCCTGAAATATCTGGACATACAAAAACATGAAAAAAAGCTAAAACTTTTAGATGATTTGGTACCAGTTCTTTGGAGATAATATGATGCTTTCAAATGGTTAGTTTTTGTTAGGTTTTATTAAAATGTTATACAACAACATGGGGTGAAATGGATGGCAGAATTTCCCATAGGCTATTAATAGTCATTGTCAGAATAACATGGAAGGTATTTTTGAACCTCAGTAAAAATAACTGAATGTTTCATTTGCCTAATTTTGCCTAGTATTGCCTCTGCCAAATACAAATTACGAATAATATCGTTGCTTGGTACTAGGGCTGGGCGATAAACCCTAAATTTACCGATACTGAAATGTATGACTGTAACCAACGTCATTTTGCCCATGCCGTACGACATTACAGACTGGATGGGGTGGAATCATGTGACTATGTGCAGTCATGTGACTCCACCCCATCCAACAGTCTTGCCAACTAAGCCACTCTGTTGCTTTATTTAGCGAGTTTTTAGAGACCTCTAGGGACTCTTTTTCAAATAACCGACTAGTGACAAATCTAGTAACATTTTGGGTGTTTTTGGAAACTTTTGGAGATTCTGAAGAACGTTTCCTTGTTGCTTTTCTCACCGAGCTGCTGTGCTCTGCTCTCTCCTGTCCCAGAGTGCTTACAGGAGACAGCCAGTCCTCGAGCTGCAGCCCCGCTCACACAGGTTGGTATGCAGTCAGAGCAGTTGTTAACCCTACTGCGTCCAAAGCCACTGATGGTTGATCCTACCTGCGCTCACATGTAAATGTAGACATTTTTTTTGTCTATAATAAACGACAGCACACTAAATAAATCACAGATTTCCCTATCCTAACCTCAGTCAGTCACCTCGTCCACTATGTTGTGCCTCTATGTGACAGACATTAAACAGTCATCATGTCTCAGTCTAAACAGGACTCTCAGAAATACAGACAGAAGTGGGAATCGAACCCCGAGATGTTACACGGATCGACTGCCTGTATTGTAAGGTTGATTTGTATGCCAAAATTAGAGATATAAAAACACGACAACTCAAAAGGATACTCAAAAAGCAAAGCCTTATAACAGTACCACCTCAACCACACTGTCATCAATAGTAAAAAAAAAAAAGATAATTACTCCACAAAAAATGTTATTTAAAAAAAATTAATCTCCTCTCATTCCGTGTCTTTTACAATTACACGGATAATAAGTAAATGAGGCCAATAGCTACTTTCCATTCTGAGGAGTTGGGAACACTGGAAGAGAAACAGGTGAGCAAATGGAGGATCATTCACATATTGAAGCAGCAGGGGTGGAGCTGGTCGAAAAGGAAAAGGAGAGGCCACAAGCCCAGCTAGAGAAGGGGTAGTTATCGTCAATTTACCGTTATCGAGGTGAACTGCTCAATATATCGTGATATTGATTTGAGGCCATATTGTCCAGCCCTACTTGGTACACATCAAAGTCACACATCATACCAGATATGCCTGTTTTAAGCCCAATAGGCATTGCTAGCCTCTCATATTTTGTTTGAAATTGCAAAAACAAATTGAGGGCATTGGGTGTGAAGCAAAAGTGTTACATCTCACTGCTGGCACCAATCCATACTGTCTAGGCAACACATTATGCTCTGACTATTATCCTAAAAGGAATGCTCGCAAATAGGCAGCCTGATCTTGGGCCATGCCTTGCAATGATGAGCCATTTCACTTGCTCTCAAGCTAGGCTAAAAAGACTTACCTTTTTAGCCTAGCTTTTAACTGATTATCATTTATTACTGTTTGTTTAATTGCTCTGCATGTTTTATATAATTATATTTTTATCTGTGTTTTACTATTTAATTGTAGCACATTAATTTTCTGTTTATTTTTATACTTTAATTTATCCTAATCCCCGTTCCAGTGTTTCCTCTGTGGGAGCCCTCTGCCCAAGGAGAGGTCGGCTGTGGCTGTCTGGGTGCTCTCCAGGTGGAGCTTGGGTGGAGGTGGGGGTCTTGGCCTTGCCTCCACTGGGTGCCCTGTGTCGGTGCCTCGGCTGCTGCTGTTAATCTAGCGCTGCTGGGGCAGATGGCTCCTCTGATGGCGTTTCCTTACATGGTTCATCTGCACTTGGCCCAAAGTCCTTTTTTACTTTTGCTTTTGCTTTTAACTGTGTGTGTGCATGGGAGTTGGGTTGGAGGGAGGAGGATATAACTGTGACCATGCTTTTAAATCTGTGGGGGAGGGAAGGGAAGGTGGTTTTATGTGGGGTCATTTTAATCTGTAAAGCACTTTGTGATGCAACTTCATGTATGAAAAGTGCTTTATAAATAAATAAAGTTTGATTTGTTCCACAAAATGCTAATAGTATCCTCCAAGAATCTGAGCTTTAAAAAAAGAATTAGGGTGAAAACTGGAAAATAGCAACTTATCTGTTGAAAGTTTTTTTAAACATTACAAGCAATAAACTTTGACACACCAAAAAAACATGTTTTTTGTGTACTACACAGATTTGGAAAAAGTATTGCAAATGGATAAAAAACATAAACATTACATATAGTGGAGTATGCAAAGTGGGGAACATGAGGATGCTTATATTGTGATAACAATTAAAATCCATATCTATATAAACTACTCTTAGCCCGGTATGTGCACTTGCAGCACAGCATGGACATTTGATGCCACACTATCCCAGATTATAATGTTATTCAAATTGATCTATTTTAACTAGAATTGAAAAGAATGGGCATAAACTGTCCTGAATCAGAATAAAGTTTGGGAGATAGTTATAATTGGAGAGAATTATGATGTATCTAATTCTAATTAAACAACTGAAATGAACAGCTTTAAAAAGGACTTCATTTGTTTAAAACTAACTGGATAAAACTGTCCAGTATTAATTTGACAACAAAGTGTCTAAATTGTACATTTTAACGTTTTTTCAGAATTTGAATTAAATAAATGGATTAAATCAAACTATTCAGTTAGAGATAAAAGTAACTTCAATGTTTAAAGATAACTTTTGCCATGAATTGTTGCCATCCATCCAGCAATATATCTCTATAATGTATGGTCTAAATAGAAAAAAAGTTAACTAAGTTTTAACATTTTAAATTAAAACTTTAGGATTTAGGTTTTCTGTGAGCAGATATTTTCTAATTGATGAGGACACATTTTTAAAAGAACTGACCTTACTCACCATCTCTAAAATTGCTGTAGATGCAAATTATTCCAGTGCTGATGGCAGTGTTATTATTATTATAGTGGAATAAAAGAGGAACTATTTTAATTTAGGATCCTTTGCATTTTGAAGTCTTACTGCTCGCTTTGCCACTTTGCCTTTTCTTTCATTCGCCATTACTGCTAAATCCATCTCACAAGTCAGTGCTG
This sequence comes from Valencia hispanica, assembly GCA_963556495.2. Classification (NCBI taxonomy): domain Eukaryota; kingdom Metazoa; phylum Chordata; class Actinopteri; order Cyprinodontiformes; family Valenciidae; genus Valencia; species Valencia hispanica. The sequence continues at coordinate 40,081,432 of OY747705.1, forward strand.
CTGAAATGAGCCAATACAGCTTGATGCTTCCACCAGCAGAGTAATTTGGCCCAAATGATAGCTTCTGCATGCACGGCATCGTTTCAATGAAACATTCTCATCTTCCCAGACACGAATAAATGACAAAGACACCATTAAGGATCTGAACACATCCAGGTCTCTTGTTCCTGCATATGTGAAGTGAGATTTACTTGAACAAAGCACACTTTATATTCATAAATGTGTTGTTAATCTGGTACCTGGCTGAACCTGTACTATAAAGTGGGACAAGACACTTAACAAGTTGCATTTATATTAAATATTATTTTGTAATAAAACAAAAAAGCTCTGTTTCAGTTTAAGGTGCTGCACATGTTGCTCTGCAGCAAGAAGGCCCACGTTCAAATCCCGGACTGGGGTATTTCTGCATCGAGTTTGCATGTTCTCCCTGTGCATGCGTGGGTTCCCTCAGGGTACTCTGGCTTACTCCCACAGCCGAAAAACATTAGTAGGTAAATTTGTCTCTCTAAATTGCCCTTAGATATGAGTGTGTATGTGAATGGTTGTTTGTCCTGTGTGTCTTTGTGTTGCCATGCTATGGACTGGCGACCTGTCCAGGGTTTACCCCGCCTCTCCCCCGATGAATGCTGGAGATAGGCACCAGTCGCTTTACCTTACAACCTATACTCTCGCACTACTTAATAAGCAACTAAGTGCAACACAAGATTATTTTACGCAATACCTACTAGCCATGGGCCGGTTACCGGTTTCAAGATATACCGCGGTATGAGAAAGTCAAGGTTTCAAAACCACTAAAATTTTCCATCATACCGTCCCTGCGGAATAAGCATTTTTTTTTATGTGACGTCTCGCCAAGGAGAAAGTAAAGATCCCTCTCCCTCATGCTGTGTGAAGCTGCAGCGTAAAGCGCCACTCCCTCCCCCGCGCACACCTGCGTTTGTTGTGAGTGACAAACGGCCAGCGCTGCAGGGTGTTTGATGACTGAACTTTTTCCACCGTCTCTAAGCGGATGTTTGGGAATACTTCGGCTACAGTAAAAAGCCAGACGTTCACGGCTTGGAAGAAGAAGGTCACAAAACATGCATGAGAACAGTGGCAGCCCGAGAAAACAATACATCAAATATGATAGCGCATGTTCGGGAGCACCACTCATCGCTGTTTGCTAAATTCAAGGTAAAGTTAATGCTGTCTTGAAATGAACAAGCGTATTAGCGACCGGCATTAGTGAAATGAGCTTGTTACCTTGGCAGATATGGTAACTACCATATCTTATCTTTTCTTCATCTCTATCCTTAGTAACTTTTTTTAAACTGAGTCAGATATGGTAACTAGCATGCTAATGATGATTTATTTTAGCATGCTAGTTAGTTACCATATATGCATCAGTAAAAAGTTTTTTCCTTTTAGAAAAAAATACAGACATTCAAAATACACATATTAGAGCTGTAATCATAATACCGTGTAACCGTGATATTTTTGCCCACGCTTATCATACCGTCAGAATCTCATACCTACAATAGAATACCTACACTTTGAAAAAAGAAGATATGGACGGATAAAGATAATATATGGATGTCTCAGTTAAAAAAATTAAGACAACCTATACTCCAATGCAATATTCTTTTACAAGTAATACTTACACTTTGAAACAAGACGATAACGAAGTTCAAGACAAGTTTTCTTTATATTGTGACACACGTTTCCTAGATCCTTTAGCACAAATAAACGTGTTGTATTGTATAGCTAAATACCTTTTGTATCCTCTTTGAAATGAACCTAGATTGGGCTGCAATCTTGGGTGTTGTAAAACAAAAAGAATCAAGGATATGTCATAGATCTACTTTATAAACTGACCATTTGCAGTAGTAAATTTTTATTTTTTCTGTTATAAATTGATTGGGCAAATTACACATAGACTGCTTGATTTTAGCACAAACAATACGTTGATTTTTATTATATAATCGAAAGTTTACATTTAAAGAGCCACTCACCCCCAAATCAACTTTTATTTTGCTGATAAACTGTATAAATGAGTGTCTAATATTGCTGTATATTTTCTGGAAATTATTTTGGTATTTTAGTCCATCTTAGTAAAAATATGAATTTTCTGACTAAAACAGTCAGTGTGGCGCCCTCTTCAGGTTAAAACTATACACTGCACTTGAAGTTGAACTGGACATTGCCTTTCGCTTTGAGGTGATGGCTGATGTCCGCCAGTGATGGCGGATGTCAGCCACCCTGCCGCTGTGGAGTATAAAACAAGCAGAGTCTGCACCCACGCCTCCTCCACCCCAGAAAGATGGCTCTGAGGCAAAAGAGTTCATATTGTTCTCCATCTTTCTCGCTGTCCATTTCGGTGCCACTCATCACTGCAGAAGCGCTGCTGTGAAGATGTGAATCACAGCCCAGACCACACCCAGCCCCCCGCCCCTGCATTTGCAGGTCCGCCATGACACACCTTTTTGGCGCATTTTTCAAACAGGAAATAAGGGCAGAGTTAGACTCTAGTAGGGGGGTGAGTTCCTCTTTAACAGCATGCAGATCAATGTGCCATGGTTCATCATCACAGGGGACAAATGCAAATAGCTCAGACTTTAGCTTATAATAAGTAAGAAGCTTATATGTGCTCTTAAAAACACTCCTTCCTTGGTACACCATGCTCAGCAGTGCGAATAAGACAGGAGAGGAAAACAGAGCAATATAATTCAATGTTGCGTCTGGCAGAGATCATTGGTTCATTATTGTGGTTCAGACTTGATCAAATGTGACAGTGACTGTTATTTACCTCCAGACAGAAAAACTGTGAAAATACCAATAATACATGGATGGTATTATTCCTCAATATGACCACTACCAGGTATTACAGCTCTCCAATGAAATCTTAGTACAAGCTCCCTTTTAAAATGGGATTAAGACTTAAATTGTGTATCAATCAAAAGCTAAAAAAGCCATGAAACCATTATCAGCCTTCACAAATTGTTTCAAGACCTAGTATTGTTATTTTGTGTAAAAATCTGTATTTAAATAAAATAATGAAATAATAAAAAATTTATGTTTAAAATATCTCATAATTCTGGCATTTAGTAAATAGAAATATTGTGGCAATCCTGAACGACCTAAAAAAAGAAAAGTTTGCTAAGATTTGATGTCAAATTCACTGCCTAACCAAAAAAAAAAAAAGTTGCTACCTGTATTTAACTTAGCAAATAAGTATGAGCCCCCTATTGGGTAATTACTGCAAGGGGGCAACAGCTGGCAACAAGTTATTTAAACCCAACTAATGGAATAGTTAGCTTCTAGCAACAATCATGCTGAAAGACATCCCATGTTCGTGGAAAAGATCTAAATCTCCTTATGAAGAGAGCCATGCTTGAAGCAGACAAAACACCTGAAGAGAATGCAGAAACTACTAAACTTGGGTTAAGAACTGAAATGTGTTATTAAAAACTGGAAGGAAAGAGAAACCATCATCTTTGTGGAAGGAAAATCCTGAACAATCGGTGATCAGTTAAATGTTTCTATCAAATTGAAGACGATAGAAGAACTAAGGGCTGTGTTTAATAGTGAAAGCAAGAGCATTTCCACAAGCACAATCAGTGGTGTGCTGATTCACCATAAATCGATTAATTGTGATGTAAAAACATGCCAAATCGAAAGCAATTCAAAAATGTTCACAATTAATTATTTTTTATAATCCAGCCTGCTGCCCAAACATTTTTAGGGAATAGACCAACAAAAACAGTATGGCTGTTACTAGTGTTTCAGCCACACAGCACAAAATTTACAAAATACAAAAAATATCTTGCAGTTTAGTTGTGAAAGTATGTTTTTGCGTATTATGCTGGCAACAACGTTCTCTTTTCCCCGGACATGTCCGGCGCATCCTCCCAGAGCTGCAAGGCAGGGCAGCTCATGTTAAGAAGACAGGCAAATGAAGTTGATGTATCCGTTAGGCCTAGTGCCTACTTATAGGTCTATGAGCGCAGTGCTATGATCTGGGGTTGCTGCAGTTGGTCAGGTCTAGGTCTAGGAAAATTATCTGCCTAAAGAATGAGGTCAGCTGACTACCCGAAGATACTGAAGGACCAGGTTATTTCATCAATGAATTGTTGCTTCCCTGATGACACGAGCATATACCAAGATGACAATTCCAGGATTAATTGGGCCTAAATTGTGAAAGAGTAGTTCAGGGGGCACGAGACATCATTTTCACACATTGATTGGTCACCACAGAGTTCGACCTCTACCCCATTGAGAATATTTTGGGTGTGCTGAAAAAAGCTTTGTATAGTGGTCAGACATCACAAACACAAGGTGTTGCTTAAAAATGAATGCAACACTTGATAGAAATAAATCTTGTGACATTGCAGAAGCTTATCAAAACAATGCTACAGCGAATGCATGCTCTAATCAAAGCTAAAGGTGGTCCAACAACATATTAGAGTGTGTGATCTATTTTGTTTGGTGGCCAATTCCTTTTTGGCCAGGGAGTATATCTGGTTTCAGCTGTACATATCACTGTGTAGAGGCACAAAACAAAAACAGGAAAATGCTACAGAATAGATTTTCTTCAGCCTCTGTGTCTGTTTTGACTGAGATTATTCCACCCAAAAAACAACCTAGCAAGTGAAGAACCTTCAAAGAGTCCTGAAGGGCTGCAGTCTCTGCTACAGTAAAAACACACATTACTGTAGTAACGTTCTTTTTTCTCAGAATAGTTTGTAATATTCCTGGCTCTGCAGGGAGAAAAGTCTGTTCTTGTCTGTCTTATTCCTTGTTATTTTTGGCAGATATAGACAAACAACCACCCGTCAGCTTTACAACAAGTAAGGAGAACTTGTGTGACTAAAGCTGTTATGAGCCATGGCCAGAGGCCTCATGTTCAACAGTCTTATCAGCTGTAACACTGACTGTGAAGCTGCTGGTACAGCTGATTGATTAAGTGGTGCAATCAGTGGTGCATCAAGCTGTCTTAGAATGTAATTAAAGCCTGGTTCAGACAAGAACTGCTTTCAAAGTAAAACAGAGCAAGTCAGTGTCATGTCCGGATGCTTTCCCTGCCACATTTGTTTTAACACATTCAGAGTTTGTTGAGGTGATTCAGTCACAGAATTTTTACTTCATATCTCAGGTTTTGTGGACTGTGTTTTACTGTCATTTTGAATGCCAGTGCTACAGGTTGTTTTTGTTTCTATAAGAAATCCTAAATAAAGATTAAAAAAATGAATTTCGGTAGGCAAATTTTGTCTGTATAAATGTTAATTGTAATTGACAAGTTGACAAACCTGAAAAAGGGATGAAATCTGAATTAAAAATATATTTTGTTTTTTTGTTTAAAGGTTATGCGTTTAGGTGAGAAAACAAAGATAATATTATATTTATGGTTTTCAGTGAAAATTTAGTTTTTTTTATCTTGATTGTTTTGTCCTATTAACCATCTCTGAGTAGGGGTGTTCCATCTTGGGTGCCTCAACATTTAGATTCAATTATGATTTGGGTGCTACTATTCAATCATGAAACAATTATTTTTGTTGATGTTCTGTCTTTTGTTCATGCCAAGCCACAAATAAACCAACAAATGTACAAAATAATCATATGAAGGTCATATTTTCAATGAAAGCTAAAGGAATGGTGTGTTGGGATTTTGAATATAATATAGGGTAACCCTACTTTATTTCCATAAAGAGGAAACTTGGTCCGATCCTTAAACACATCAATTGTATTCTGTTTACTTAAGACTTTTGATTTTAACATATTTAAAGTATTCCTGCTTTATGTGGTTAAAAAATACAAAATAAATAAACTTCAGATCAGCTTTTACAAATAAGCCATTACAAAAATCACTTTAAAATTTAAACAGAAATAAATAATCCTCTGTATCCCTTTTTAAGTCATACAGAACAAAAATGACAACAATCTGAAATTATATTCTGAGAAAACATGTATTATTTTCTATTCAAAGTAACAGAAAATAAAATGCAGCTTGCTCCCAAAGACACTTAAAGTGTATATTCCAGTCTTTGTTTTTTCCACTGTCAATTGAATAACAACATTTTAATAGTTTTTGCGTCAGTTTGACCAATGGGATGTTTGTCACCTGTAATTCACAGAAACAAATCTGCCACCTATGAGTACGGTGCTCTCTGCGACACATTCGTCGCGACCGGGATGGAATGAAGGAAATTTCCTTCGTGTTTCATACTTAAAGCTACACTTGGGCTCACGTCTGGTTAAAATGAGCTGCCCTGGGGACAGCACTGAAAAAGTGGACATGTCCGGGAAAAAAATGTCACTGCTAAAGTCAGCATTCTAAAAGACACCAACCTGCTTTATATACAGAACAGATCCAGTTTATTAGATCTAGCTGATCCACTGGAACAAAGAAGGTGAAAACAGCCACCAACTGCCAGTCATACTTTTTATTTTATCACAAAAATTACTGTCATCATTAATGGTTCTATTCAAATTCTAAAAAAAAATTTAAAAATTGATACATTGCTTTCAAATATCGATACAATATCGTGACAAAATATCATGATATATCGGCGTATCGATATTTACTTACTTCCTTATTAAGGACTGAACTGCACACAGAACAAGAGAGACTGGTAAAAATAATCTCACAGTGCATCACATTAGCCCACTAACATGATGTTCTCTTAGGAAGGAGGATTTCCCCACAACTGAAATCCCTGTGATGTCGTCTAGGTATAAGAGCATGAGTACAGCAGTGTTTTTCCTCTTTGGCTGTAGTAACTACTGCATTGGGGGAACGTCTTGATCTTGCTAAGTGAGTAAAAGACTGCCTCTTCGAAAAATAATCTTGGGTCCAAAGGAAAGTACAGTCTGCTGTTGGCGTATCCAGAGACCGTATGCTGGCTGAAAATAAGACTGACCGCCTGAAGCTGTCTGTTTGAGCTCCAGCATAAAGAATCTAAGAATAAATTCTCCAAAAGGAAAGGAGTTTGTCTCTAATTATAGGGCAAGTTTCTCGTCCACAACTTTGAGAAAAGACGCAAAGGAATCACACCTCAAGACACTGAATGTTTGCGCCAGTCTGGGCAGGCGCTCACCTCAGCCACTAGACAGAGCGGCTGCCAAATCTCTCTACTCATTGAACATGATGAACCCTCATCCCAGCCAGTAGCAGTCACTACGTCTCTCTACTCATCTGACACGTTGAGCCCAACACGCTTCAATGGAAGTAGCAGGTGAGACCTCAGAGGAAACTGGGAATTTTTATTAGCCAGGCTAAACCTTTTAGTATTCATTTTATTTTACTTAATATTTCCTGAAGATCTAAAACTATATTTTAAAAAGTAAATATCTGTCATACAACTTATTCTACAGCCCTGAAATATTCTCTATGTTTTCATGTGTTTTAATTTTTCATAAAATTCAGAGAGCCCTTTTTTCCACTTCCATTATCTAATAACCACATCAGTGGAGCATTAATCAACATTTTCTGTCTACTCTCTGACACAGCAGACCATTTTCCCAAACACTGCACGCAAATAGCCTTCTTTGTTCTACTCTATAAGCTGGTGGGCAAAATTTGACACCTTGGAAATTGGAATGAAAACAAAATTACGAAACTGCTGGAAATGGATCAACAAAGGTACAGTGGGTGGCTTTGTAAAAGATTGAATTTAAATGGCCTGGCACTCAACAGTGGTGATGGAGAGGAGAAAAGAAAAAGCATGGGAAAGAGTCTATAAAGCTAAAATTCATCAGGTATTTCCGCATCTACAGAGCAACCTGTGCTTCGAGCTCAATCTGGCACAAGATGGAGAGGAGAAAATTGGAAAAGCTTGTCAAAGATGAGAACAGAAATGTAGCTGTCAAAAAAAAAAAGATTCTACTGTTTGATAAAAATTCCCTTTTAATCCAAATCCAAATGAATTCCCCCACATCTGGTGACGTCAACAAACCCAAACTCGATGCGTGTGCCGACTTACTGTGGTGTTAAGTGAGTCTACAGGGGAGCAGTTGACACGTGAATGCAAATATGCATATTTGAACACAGCTTTCTTGTATCTCCAATCAAACGGCTGATTTCCATGCAAACAACACCTTTATTTGCACCGGAATAAACAAACTTTATTTACCTGTTCTTTTTATATCCCACTAAGTTTGACTGCTGAGAAATCTGATCAGTCTTTGGGCAAAATAATGTTGCACTAGAAAACAAAGCTAAATATCTAAGAACAAAGAAGAGCTCTGGTTCTAATCTCTTGTCTGTACAGACTCAGAACATTAATAAATCCTGCTAAATTTGAGTGTTAGCTAATGTGTACCCTGCACGTTCAGCTAGCCATGAAAAAGCAAAACTCCATGCTTGTGTGGGTTCAGCGTCACTTCAGATTTCGTAAACCAGGTCTGGGGTTCCCCCTCTATAACCACAAATCCTCATATTGGTATAACGACAATGCAACAGAAAAGTCAGGTTGTAAAAAATATTTTCAGACAAGATCTTATTGACTGAACTTTTTGAATATTTCAGGTCTGGGAGAAAAAGGTAAAACCTTAACTTTGTTGTCTGTGGAAGTTGTGGCAAACAATAAGATTGTTGTTGCCATCTTTTTATGCAGAAGACGCCACAGATTCTAAAAAACTCATATTTGTCATCTGCTATAACAGTGAGCAAACTACACAGAATTCATTATGTGAAACTTCTCAACAATATCTTAAGCTGCAGTAGGTAACTTGAATAAAAGTAACTTTTTGTGATATTTCCGAAAACTGTCCATATGTCCTGAAAGTAGGAAATGAGATTTGTAATCTGTTAAAAAAGCAGCTCAATTGGTCACGCCTACAGCCCCTACTGCGATTTGCAAGAATCCACCGCGCCCGATAGAAAACACTCACACACACACACCGCGACCTGCCCCTCGCTCCGCTACGCAACCGGCTGCAACAGCCACCTAAAGAGAAACTGCACGTACCGCCGCTGCCAACAACAGCATATACGGCTAAGATAACAAAAAAGAAGTTGACCGAGGAGGACAAAAAAGCTAAGAAGAAAGAAGTTGACTGAGCCAGAGATTAAACGAGGGTAAATATTGGCGTAGCCTTTGAGAGGTGGAGGGAGCTAAGGGACCTGAAAGCGTTTAAAACCGATTCAGAATTGGCATTGTTTCTGCTTGATTAATATTTGTTTTGTTTTTTGGTGGTGGTATTACAGTAAACCTCCGCAGCGCGTGCGATCATCCGTGCACTCACAGCTAATGTTTTCATATGTGGTTTACTGTTAGGAAATATTCACGAGAACTTGTTTTCTAAGTCGCGTCAGCTGATTATCTGTGGCAATTGTTACGCCAGTAGCGCAGCTGAAGGAGGGAGGAGGGCATTGGAGGCGGGGCTTGAGTGCATCGGAGAGGGAGTGATGTGAATCTTGTTTGGGTTTAAATTTTCAAGCAAAGTCTGCTCTCCTCTCTAAGTCACCTACTGCAGCTTTAATATTATTTCCCCCTTTCTAATGGCCCTGAAATGAAAATGGCATGTACAACAGTGGGACAAGGGTATTTTAATCATGACTTCCAGGATTTCTTTGGCTTTGTGTAGTCAAAGTTTTTTTTTTTTTTTTTTTACAAATCTTAGTTTTTAGATCTTTGCTTCAAATACAATACATTTGTGTACACCTCTGTGCAAGCATTCAGTATTTGAAGCCATGCCACTATCCAATCCACCCTCCATACTTACTTGATGGTGATATGACTAGGCAGCTATTATACACATCTACTTTGCACACTTCATTTCTGTCACAAAGTACTCAGAGACACAGCCAAAGTTAGAATGGAAGTGGCCCTCCCCCTTTTGACAAACACTCTTTCAGTCATAATTTGACTCACCCTGTTTACAACCATGCTCAGAGAGCTCTCTTAAACTGATAAGTAGACGATACACAGACCATTGCAGTGATGAAGTCTTTGCTTTGTGAGGTGAAGTTAAGGTAATTTAAGTGCCTTTCAAAGACCCCACATTACCAAAAGGAATGGTATCAAAGCTGACAGCCTCTACACAGACCTGGCTTAAGATCAACATCAAGCAATGGTATTGCCATCTTCCCTTTTTCCAGTAACACTAACACTTATCAAAGTGACTGGTTTGGTAGACCTGGAAGGAAAAGATTGCAATGAATAGATGTCTTTACCTTTAAACATTCAATGTAAACTAGTATTTTCATGGTAAATAGAACATATAATAAGCTTTTATGTGCTAAAGTTGAGGACTTGTTTCGCAAAAATTTAGAAATGTTTATCCGACGTTTAAAACTATTCAAACTTAGATATAGCTTGTCACTTGCAATAAAATATTTAATGGTCAGATCTTCTATTTGTTGCTTACCTATTTTGGTGTAAATCCTTTATTAATCAAAACAAAATATACCCTCCCTAGAACAAGCATTCATACTGCATCACCAGTTTGTAAAGACATCACATCAGGCATAGGTAACCAATTAAGAGTTCTCTATATGTATATCCATTTTTACTTTTCTTGTTTTTCCATGTTTTCACGTTTTAATCTAATTCTTAAAAGGCATTAACTCACATTCTGTACAGCTGCAACAAAACATTTGAACCATGTATGAGAACACTGGATGGGTTTCAGTTGGAAGTGTACATTAATTAGGAAAAAAATAAGCCACTAGATAGTATCTTTAAAAACAAATGTCTGGCTTAACCTGTTTTTCATGCCCACTGTATTTATAAAAGGCCATCATTTTACAAATTCCAGACAAGATTATCAACTTCTTGTATTTGGTTATTTTTTGCAGCTGCTGTAGATACTGTTACAAAGGCCTCACAAAAACAATGATATTTAAATAAACTGTGCATACCCAACTTGACAAAACTACTGGAAGTGTATTGCTTATGATTAAATATACCAACACTTTCTCGTTATTTAGCAAAATCCCCCAGCTATAATGGAAGTCCAAATGAAAACAGTTTTGAGTGTGCAATTAATTTAGTCTGGCTATGTTTCATATCAGATATCCAAAGATGCTCTGTCTTCCTCTTTGCTTTCGCTTACACCTTTCCTGTCTTCCTACGACTCCAGCTGTTGCTTGCAGAGATTTTGCTTGGTAACTATAGAAACAAAACCAAATACCAATGGGCTTTTCTTGTCACCATTGCCACTACTGGCCAAGATGAGACCAAATGGTCTGCCCCATCTTTTGACATCATCAACATCTGCATGACTGGAGAAGAACTTAGTTTCATGCTGAATCAAATAATGCGAGGCAGAGGTGTAGATCCATGTGGTAAGGCTTGTATCTCTGAAAAAGAATGTGTCTTGTTTGCTCATGGGAGTTTTTTCATTTGCTGAACTGACAACCAGCTTTGACAGAAATTCATTGTTTTTTCTCATAGGTGTCACGCTCTGCTTCACTGTGTTTAGATGCCCCACAGAAGGTACACCTGTCTACCTTCAAGCATCACAGTCTCAGAGGGAAGTGGTAACATAAGAAGTTTGAGATAAATGACAGGTACATTTGAAAGGCTAAACATAAGGGGACCTGTGCCCTGTCTTGACGGTAAAAATGGAGAGGTTACCGTAATCTGCACAGCCTGAGCTACAAGTATTCTGCCATTCTGTCCAACTGGGTTCCCAAGTCAGGTCTAATACTGCTTCGTGACAAGGTCATGAGAATGCTGCTGAAATTGTTTATGAGCAAAACACTAAATGAAACTGTATAAATTGTACCAAGATAAAAATTCAAGCTAAAGCAGTCTTCTCAAATCGCTTCTTGGGGATATTTTTTTTTCCTTTTTATTGTTCATTTAATTTTTATTTTATTTTTTACACATGATCTATAGTGAAAGACTAAGAGAACATATGACAATGCTTGGCATGCTGATCTATAAACAAACATTTAACAGGATATATAAGCATGAATAAATCTGATCCTACAATACTACATATGCCAAAAGGAATGCTTGTATGCTAAATCTAGCCTTAAGTCAAAGCAGCCTGCTTCAGTATTTTTGCTAATTTTATATTTTATTAAATTTCACCGAAGTTAATGTGCACTTTCAGTGCCTGACAGTAACTAGTAAACTATAGACAGCTGGCTTAAAATAAATATTTTTTGCCCAACCAACCAGGATTTTAGCCTGCTGTATATCAGTGTTCCACTACTGGTGTAAGGTCATCCTGCTCTTGGCAGATGTTGGTGTGTTGTCATGTTGCTTGGTAAGATGACTAGGACTGAACAACCGCAGGAAGAAATAACGTACTGCACACAGTTGAGAAGTATTACAGTACATGGAACCCAAAAGCAATAAAAGAAAATATTATAGATGATAATAAACTAGAAATGAACGTGGTTCATTCACACAGTGTGACGTCAATTTTCACAACATCAATGATCAATGGCTGCTCAGAACAGGAAGCCTGCATCCAAAAACTGAAAACAAAAACAAAAAGTCATAAATGTCTCCCTTTCTTTTATGGCAGTTTTTTTTATTTTATTAAACTGTATTACATTTGTGTTTTCACAGTGACAGCTGATCAGCAAATCAAGAAAAACAATATTGCATGCTGACCTCTAAACCTCAACTTGCTCACCTTAACATTCCCATTTGTTCCCAGCAATTACAGTGGCTTGCAAAAGTATTCGGCCCCTTGAACTTTTCCACATTTTGTCACATTACAGCCACAAGCATGAATCAATTTTATTCGAATTCCAGGTGAAAGACCAATACAAAGTGGTGTACACGTGAGAAGTGGAACGAAAATCATACATGATTCCAAACATTTTTTACAAATAAATAACTGAAAAGTGGGGTGTGCGTAATGATTCAGCCCCCTAAATCAAAACTTTGTAGAACCACCTTTTGCTGCAATTACATCTGCCAGTCTTTTAGGGTATGTCTCTACCAGCTTTGCACATCTAGAGACTGAAATTCTTGCCCATTCTTCTTTGCAAAACAGCTCCAGCTCAGTCAGATTAGATGGACAGCGTTTGTGAACAGCAATTTTCAGATCTCGCCACAGATTCTCGATTGGATTTAGGTCTGGACTTTGACTGGGCCATTCTAACACATGGATATGTTGTGTTTTAAACCATTCCATTGTTGCCCTGGCTTTATGTTTAGGGTCGTTGTCCTGCTGGAAGGTGAACCTCCGCCCCAGTCTCAAGTCTGTTGCAGACTCCAAGAGGTTTTCTTCCAAGATTGCCCTGTATTTGGCTCGATCCATCTTCCCATCAACTCTGACCAGCTTCCATGTCCCTGCAGAAGAGAAGCACCCCCAGAGCATGATGCTGCCACCACCATATTTGAGAGTGGGGATGGTGTGTTCAGAATGATGTGCAGTGTTAGTTTTCCGCCACACATCGCGTTTTGCAATTTTGCCAAAAAGTTCCATTTTGGTCTCATCTGACCAGAGCACCTTCTTCCACATATTTGCTGTGTCCCCCACATGGCTTGTAGCAAACTGCAAACGGGACTTCTTATGGTTTCATTGCCACTCTTCCATAAAGTCCAACTTTGTGCAGTGCACGACTAATAGTTGTCCTATGGACAGCTTCCCCCACCTGAGCTGTAGATCTCTGCAGCTCGTCCAGAGTCACCATGGGCCTCTTGGCTGCATTTCTGATCAGCGCTCTCCTTGTTCGGCCTGTGAGTTTAGGTGGACGGCCTTGTCTTGGTAGGTTTACAGTTGTGCCATACTCCTTCCATTTTCTGAATGATCGCTTGAACAGCGCTCCGTGGGATGTTCAAGGCTTGGGAAATCTTTTTGTAGCCTAAGCCTGCTTTAAATTTCTCATTAACTTTATCCCTGACCTGTCTGGTGTGTTCTTTGGACTTCATGGTGTTGTTGCTCCCAACATTCTCTTAGACAACCTCTGAGGCCGTCACAGGGCAGCTGTATTTGTACTGACATTAGATTACACACAGGTGCACTCTATTTAGTCATTAGCACTCATCAGGCAATGTCTATGGGCAACTGACTGCACTCAGACCAAAGGGGGCTGAATAATTGCGCACACCCCACTTTTCAGTTATTTATTTGTAAAAGATGTTTGGAATCATGTATGATTTTCGTTCCACGTCTCATGTGTACACCACTTTGTATTGGTCTTTCACGTGGAATTCCAATAAAATCGATTCATGTTTGTGGCTGTAATGTGACAAAATGTGGAAAAGTTCAAGGGGGCCGAATACTTTTGCAAGCCACTGTATCTTGCTCATTAGCTGCCCATGATATCCAGAGCTGCTTCTATGTCACACTGGGCCTCGGTTTCAGCAGAGTGGGTGATGAATGAACCGAGTTAACAACCCAACCTGTGCAGATCATTATGGCCATTCCATAATAAAAAGCACATTATTTCTGATTCGACTCCACAGACTGATTTTGCTCTGATGGATGGACTCAGGTCTACATAAAGTTTTGGCAATGAGACAGGGCAGGGAATTGAAACAGCTATGGACAGCTTTGTCATTAGCCAACAGTTCAAGATAAAGTTCAAAACACTTTAGCATTAAGCACTATGACAAAGAGAGTCATTAGATTCGAACAGGTTTTAATAAGTGTCTAAATGGTTTTGAGTCTAGCTTTATGGCAATAAGTCTTCTAAATGACGAGATGGGCTATTGACGAGATTTGATAATGACAGGAAATAAAATGTATTTAACAAATCAATACAACTATCGATAAATCCAAGAGAGGATGTTGATTAAAAGTCATGTGAGTGCAGGTAAAATTCTTGTTTAACATACAAAAGTAAAGTTGGTGAAAGAAGACAGATTTCATTTTATTGAGAAATCCTCAAGGAAAGCTGCAAAGTAATAACTGCATTGTTCAAAACACTTACAGGCCAGTTAGCTAAGGTGAGTTTTTTTTAATTTGTGGCTAAAGTGAAAATGTCAGCATCGATGAGGTATATGTTAGTTGCGGTCTCGTAGCTCAGACTGGCAGGTCGCACCATTGTCATCTATACAAAACCTGCTAGACAGATCAATCCTAATAAAGAAGCTGTGAGCATCCTGCTGTTTATCAGCTAAGCATTCGCCCAGGGATCCAGACCACCCAGGCAGGACGGACTCTTCAAATTGGATTTCATTTAGTCTCATGTTGGGATAATATAGAGACAAAATGAATACGGACAAGTTTTGGCCAAAGTGGGGAATCAAGACAGAAAAAGCAAAGGGATCAGGGATAAGAATTCAACTAAAGGATAAAAGGAAATAGCTAAAAGAAAACAATTTTATTTTTTGTGGTAATGAAACATAATGTGGTAGCATTAGGTACCATTATTCTTTAGTTCAAAGGGATAACGTTTGGTACGTTTAATTTTAAATCAAGGTTATATGAATCAGATTATTAGAAAAAAAAGGTGTATTGAATAACATGTCAGAAATTAAGTTAAACAAATTCCAATGAAGAACATGTAAAGAATGACTCCATGTAATAACCTAAACCTACTCTTGATGAATTTATATAGTTTAAAAGGGTTACTAGAAACAATAAAATTTATTGTTTACCTAATCGACTGTAATTACTTCTGCATCAGCAAGGGTAATAGAAAAGCAGTCTATTCAGTGACTTTTACTCAAAAGCAGACTTTGGTGCACCTGAATCTGCTTGTAATTCATTTATTTAACTTGGCTAAATACAGTATGCATTTAGAAAGAAAGAGCGACTCAAATTCTTTATGATAATAAACTAAATGATATTTTTTTGCACTGGGAGTATTTTTGACTTTGACACCACTGCTTTCACAAATACCAGACTAACTCATATCTGTTGAATGCTGGATTAGGAAATGTTGGCAATCCTTCGGAAATATCTGAAAAGGTCTAAAAACTTGACAGGGAATACACATAGAGACGGCTATTAATTATGCTATCTCTGTTAGTCCTGCTTATTGTTAATATAAAATGCTAAAGATAAATTAAAAAACTACCAACACAAAAATCATCCAATCCTTGTTTTGAAATATTTAGAAGTTTGATCATTAGTGTACAATACAAGGCAAAATATATCTGCAGCCTGCACAAGGTTGGTGACTAAAAGAGGAAGAAAATACAAACTTCCCTTCTCAGCTAGGAAAAGTTAATTTAATCAATTCCCCGATCAGTTTTCAAAACAGGAACACTAGCAAACTCTAGACCCTACAAAAGTCAGCAACCAACCTACAGAAAGAGTAGCCAGTACTTTTTGTGTTTACAGTCAATGGAGAAGAAGCTGCATCACAACCACTTTTAAGTTGTTGCTTTAATTGCATCTGGCTTCACTTCATCTGTCGAGGCTGACTTTGCCACAGAAACAGCATGATCAACATGCACTTTCTAATAAAGAAAAGTAAAAACCTTCACTAATGATGCTTTGATTTACTGAAGCAAAGAGGATGCTC